>CAWUFQ010000690.1:23707-123707 GCA_963921405.1 Cepaea hortensis | reverse complement strand
GCTGTTCAGCTTGTTTAGTAAGTGTCCAGGTCTTATAGGCGTATGTTGCATTGGGAAAGATGCAAGCTCTTAAAAGCCTAAATTTGTTAGTTCTATTTGTCCCACGCCACCCGTTATTCAGTTGTTTTAGTTTTTGAAGAGCAACAGATATTCGTCTTTTAATTTCCTTCATCGTGTCACCATTGTTGGTAATTAATGAACCACGATATTCGAAATTTGCCACCACCTCCAATTTTTCCCCATTAATATACATTTCTTTCTCCATATTAGTTTTATCTGTATGCATTATCTTTGTTTTTCGCTATGTTAAGATATAAGTTGTGATTTTCACTATTCTTTTGGGTTGAGGTTATAAGTTTTTCTATACCATTCTGTGATGTGGATGGGGATATTGTATCATCAGCATATTTGATCTCTGGTATTTAATGACCACCGATATTTAGGGCATCATATTGCTCCTTGGTTATATCATCTCTAACATTTCTCGTTATATTTTCTGCGTACAATTTAAACAAATAGGGGCCAGCACAAATCCTTGCTGGATGTCAAAACAGTCTGATGTTTCGCCATCTATTCTAACCGCTGCTTGTTGGTCTAGATAGAGCATTTTTATGAGTTGTACTACATGTGACGGGAAGCCCATTTTACTCATGATTTCCCAAGTTTTATGATGGTGTAACACAGTCAAACGCCTTTGAATAATCCACAAAACTGGTGAATGGGATTACATTAAATTCTATACACTTCTTTAATATTAAACGAATGTTGAGTTTGTGATCTCTTGTTCCGTTTATTTGTCTATACCCAGTTTGAACCACGTTAATCTCTTCTTCCAGTTTCTTCTGGACTCTTCCCAATTTGATTGTCAGTGGTGGGTTTTACTTGCGTGACTCATCAGGACAACAGTTCTATAATTGGTGCGTAACTTAAAGTTGCCATTGTTTGGTATTGAAATGAAGACAGTTCACTTCCAATGCAGAATATTAAGGATATTTGGCCTTTTACATTGTTGTAATAAACGTTTATTTCATAAAACTCAGTGTGAATTTACACGTTGTAATGTGTGTTTTTGTTTGTTTGTGTATTTGACAGAGCGTTGCCGTTTGCTAGTGTTAAGTGGCATATGTTCAAATAACACAAATACATTCATATTCACATGCCATAAAATAACATCTATGGCATATGTGTGTATGTACACACTCATTCCTTGTATATGCTTCCTTTTAAGTTTTATTTTAAAACGTTTATTTCGCACCAAAACAAAAGCTAGGTGTATTTACAAGATGTGTTGAGAGAGAGAGAGAGAGAGAGAGAGAGAGAGAGAGAGAGAGAGAGAGAGGAGTGAGAGTGGTAGAGCAAACCAAAACAAGGTTGCAGTTAGCGGCAATGGTTAGTAAAATCCAACACATGCACAATATATTTATTAGCGTGGGCGGGATTTGGATGGAGGTTAAACGAACTGATGTCTTGGTCATGGTCATACTTCCCATTTCACGACTGACAACGAAAATGAGGTACAGCCTCTATTTGTTCTCAATAAAATTTCCCCTGACTGGGTAATATTTCTCATTCCTCGGTGACAAAGAAAGAAAATGTGCTGATTCATTTGCCCCAAGACGGGTATTGTAAACAATGTATCTGAGAGGGAAAATAAACGTATCTCTCTCTCTCTCTCTCTCTCTCTCTCTCTCTCTCTCTCTCTCTCTCTCTCTCTCTCTCTCTTGTTAAATGCTATATTTCTTGACTATCGTTTTTATTTCGAATTTTCACCGCCTTTAGCAGGCCATACAAATATTGTATTCCCAGTTTATCATCCTAATAGCAAGAGACAATTAATCTAAGATGAATTTACATATTTCCACCAGGAAATATACCTGGATGGCTTGGCCACATGGCATGGTCGAGACATGAACACAGAGCTCTGGTGATCGAGTGAGATGGCAGAACATGACAGCCCACGCTCACCGGCATGACACATGATGGATGGACCAGGAAATATAGTGGCTAGTTTAATAGCTTTGGTTGGGGATGCTTGTCTTTATTGTCAACTGAGCTACTACTACTATGGGGAGGCCACGGGACCTTATGAAGCTCATAGATTAGTTAGCACAGCCGTTCCATAGGCTGGTGCTACACGACGTCTACCGAGAGTGTATATTTAAGTGCGTGCCCGTAATATAATAATATTTTTTTTAATGAGATTTTTTTGTGTGATTAATAGGAGAGCATACCATCATATTAGCACATGGATACGGATGTTGAAATATGTTAGATACATAGAATATGTGAAGAAATATGACTCAGTAATTCTGAACTGCTAAATGTCAGATTATAGAAACCGACTGGACTTTAAAATGGTTACACCATTTTCAAAAAGAGGGGGGGGGGGCATACTGCCATATAGCATTTCAGAATGAATGACGGAATTGATAAGTGAGAAAGAATATGAGAGTAATCTCGAAGCAACAGATAAAAAAAAGTCGCCAAGTGACGTGAGAATGTAGAAAACGTCACATCGTGAAAGATTAACAACCAGAGAGTTAAGCTTGGGCTGGCAACACGACAGGCGGCATGAAAGTATCAAAGGAGAAAATATTGTCAACAATCCTTCAGAAGATGGAATGGGTAGCAGAGAACCACTAGGCAGAAGAGATATACAATTAAGGTAGACTCCTTTAAGTCAGGACAAACAACTGGCCATGAACCAGTACTCGACGAGATGGCCAAGGTTAGAGAGCGGTCAACAGACATGAGGTATTATAACCAACACTAGGCGGCTAGGCAACTGCTACAGGTTATGGTGCTCGCCCTGCTCTGGACCCCAGGCAAGTGCAGTGCCGGGCCCTATGCCTCGAAAGGGTCTAACCATAAATTATGGAACTTTTGTCTGTAGTGTGCAACTGATGAAGAAAGTGAACTAAGAAAGGCAGTTAAATTTATAAAAGAGACAGCTTCGCAGTTATAGACGAAATTCAAGCGAACGAAAGAAGAAGAAGAAGAAGAAGAAGAAGAAGAAGAAGAAGAAGAAGAAGAAGAAGAAGAAGAAGAAGAAGAAGAAGAAGAAGAAGAAGAAGAAGAAGAAGAAGAAGAAGAAGAAGAAGTAAAGAAATAAGTTTATGTTGTACGTAACAGAAGTAAACATGGCATTGATTCTGCAAGTCCTAACAAAATTTATGTATTGTGCAAGTGTTTGAAGTCGTTGTGTGTGTGTGTGTGTGTGTGTGTGTGTGTGTCTGTGTGTGTGTGTGTGTGTGTGTGTGTGTGTCTCTGTGTGTGTGTGTGTGTGTGTGTGTGTGTGTGTGTGTGTGTGTGTGTGTGTGTGTGTGTGTGTATTTCACTGGGTGTTTTAGGAAGAGTGTTCAGAAAGATTGCTTTGTATGTGTCTGTTTGTTTGAATGTGGGTGTTTGTATTAGTTGTTTGATAGTTTCCACTGCCTCTGTGACTGTTTTACATGAGTAGTAATGTGGTCTTCTGTCTCCTGTGTGTTGTTCCGGCGTAATTGGCATTTTCCTATTTGTCTGGGTCTGAATCCTTATTTGTTTTGTTTTTTTCCATTTCCCTTACATGCAATCGCTGTCAACATCAGCATCTTTTAGCTGATTGTTGATTTCTTGGCAAGATTACGCTCAGTAGTTTGTCATTTCTTTCTGAGCGACCGGCTCACATACCCCGTAAGTTACCGACGCGGAGAGAACAGTTGCAGATTTTCTCGCACGTCACGTTACTCACGAGAGTATATGGGATTACGAAGAAAGTTGTGTAGCGCCTGGACCAGGGAGCCTGGCTCTGGGTTTTATGGGGTCATTCTAAACATCAATTTGTAAGTGATTTCTCTTGCCTTAGGTGTGATGTGTTTGTTGTGTAAGTTAGAAAATGTGGATGTGTGGTCTGGCATGAAGTATTTTTGTCCTTTTTTATTCTCAGTTTATGTGACGGTGCTTGTTCACTAACTTATTGCTTATGTATTTCCCGTGTTGTTTCCTGTATTAAATGTTGATGTCTTTGTACTGCTTGTATATAAGTGTGATAGAATGTTGGCAGTATGCCCTGATAATGTGGTGCTGCGTTGTTTAGTGTTGTGAGATGTTTTATTTTGTGTGTTGTATAGTATAATGCTATTCTATGTTGCTCTGGATATCTGATATAACCTTTGTGGCTGATTCTATGTGCTTGTATTTTTGTTTGTATGGCTTGAAGCAATATCCCTCCTTGTTTATTGTCCTGTGAGCGTTTTATGCTATATGCTGTGTATTGTCTTGTGAAATATTATTGTCTAATCTGTTTATTTATGTCTGTGATTGTTTGTTTTGGAGGAAATAACACTGTTACTAAGTATATTATTTTTGGTATGATTTATATATTAACTATTATGCTTCTACCAAATATTGTTGCTGTTTTGTATTTCTACCTCTGTAGCATATCTGTGATCGGAGATGTTAGTGTTAGCCATGTTTCTTTGTGTGGTTTTCTGTAGACATATGTAAATATGATCCCATACAGTTTCATATTGTCTCTGTGTGTGTGTGTGTTAAGTCTGGAGGGAAATCAGACTTTTATTTCCACTTTCTCAGGCCCATGATCTGTGATTTCTGAATATTAATTTTGGCTCCACTGTCTTTCCTAATTGGGAAAAGATGTGTGGTATGTTTTTGATGATGTGTTGATTGTAGGGAAGAAGGCAGTATCGTCTGCATAAGCAATGACCATTTGCTCTCCTATTCCCTGTATGCAAGTGCCTTTAATGCTGGTATCTTGTCTGATGTTTTCTAATAATGGCTCTTGTGTCAGTATATACACCAGTGGTGATAGTGAACATCCTTGTCTTACAGATCTTGTCAGCCTGAAGCCAGCATTCAGTGAATGGTTCACTAAGACTTTGCTTTCTTTGATTATGTGGTTGTTTCGGGATTTGAAATTTAAATATTGATCACAATCCACTACTGCCAACGCTGATCGTATTCTGGTATGAACTTAAGGCCTATCCACGTCGATATGGAAGCACTATACTCGAGTTTCACTCTCGTTTGAGCTCGTCAGTAGTGCATATCCCTGACCGGATATGGAAACAAGCCCCGGATCACTGGCATGTGAAGCGGGTGTGTAACCACGCGGCACACACTGGAAACGCCAAATTATCATAACATAATATTACAACGTCACGCATCGTAGGCTATGCTCAATATTGCCCAATCGCCGCGACAAACGTCTGTCAATCGATGTGGACCCGAACGATCAGGATTTATCACTGGCAAGGAACACCAGGCCTCCTAAAATCCAGTTAGCAATAATCAAATTGATTATTTGGTTGTTTCGAGATTTGAAATTTAAATATTGAGCACATTCCACTACTGGCAACGCTGATCGTATTCTGATATGAAAATACATGCTTTCTTTGTTATTATACAAAATCTGTATCCACCGTTTGCAGTACTGTCCTATATTGTAGCGTTCTAGGGTTTTGTGCAAATAGGAGTGTGCGATTCTGTCTTCTATTGGTCCAAAGACAAGAGGGAGGGTTGACAGTCTTTCCGGTGTGTGTATATGTTATAATGTCTCTAATGAGATTTGTGTGGTTTTGTATATTCCTGTGTTGTACACCACATTGCTGGTTTGGGTGTATTAGTGTTGGCAAAAATTGTTTAATTTTGTGTACGAGTGATTTGGCCAGATCAATTAGAAAGAACTTGGAAGCAACAGATACGTGATTCCTGAGACGAATGTTGCGAATTCTTTGAAATTCCAAAGTAACTAAACACGACTGTCTGAAAGAGGCTGTTGCAAATAGAACATTACATACAACAATAAGAGTGAGACAAAACTAACAGCTTTCTTTGGTTATGTAATAAGAAGAGCGACATTAAGTAGCTTTGTTTGCAGCAAAGCCCAGTGAAATCGGTGTTGTCTGTGGAGATCTCATTTTTCCTGGTGTTTCTTCTACTAGAGAGAGAGAGAGAGAGAGAGAGAGAGAGAGAGAGAGAGAGAGAGAGAGAGAGAGAGAGAGAGAGAGAGACCAAAGTGTCCTGAAACATTCTAAACCACAGAATATTTTAGCTAAGATCAAAGTGTAGTATCTGCGCGTGATCTTGCCGGCAGCCGAGATGATAACCTGACACACAGGGATGTGTGGACCTTATGGGGCGGCTATGTCCCCAGCGGGAACCGCGAGCCCTTTAAACAATAAATGAACATTAAAGAATGTTGGCCTTTTACAGGCCGGACAAAAAATCATAACGCGTATTACAAACATCTATCCAAAACAAAGATAAAATATGACATTTAATATCGACTCGATATAGGCAAATTATTTATAAACTTCTCAAAAATCTAAAATAAAGCCTTAATTTGTACACAAACCGTGATGATAATTTAAAGCCATGATCCCATTCTTTAAGCTGTATTTAGCTTTCGTTAATTTCTATGATAAATTTATAAAAGATTGAGATAAATACATCAATTATTTAAATCACATAATATGTTCATGTTACTTTTAGTATTGTCCCTTGAAATACCTGTTACATCGCTATGTCCCTTTCCGCTTTTTTAATTACATGTCTTCCGTTTAAGGTGGTTTTATTTAGTGCAAAACAGTGTGATTTACAAGTTGCATTGTTTTCCTTTTCATTTGCAAATACAACAAGACCCCAGTTGTCAAATACAGCAAGATTACCAAAATTTCTGTGTAATGACTGCATACAATTTATTATTCTGGAACGACAAATGTATCGATGTTTCAATTCATGATAAATTGTTGTTTTCGGTAATTGAAATTCCAAAGAAAAATGTATAGTATTCTTAATCACTGTCGTGATACAAGAACAGATACTATACTTTTGTCTTATCCAAAATGCCTTGAAACAATACAAAGTGCTGAATTGTCATTTTAAAAGATAACACATTTGTTTCGTACAAAACAGTTTGTATTTACAAGGTGCATTGTGTGCGCGCGCGTGTGTGTGTGAGCATATATATATACACACACACACACACACACACACACACACACACACAACGACTTCAAACACTTGCACAATACATAAATTTTGTTAGGACTTGCAGAATCAATGCCATGTTTACTTCTGTTACGTACAACATAAACTTATTTCTTTACTTCTTCTTCTTCTTCTTCTTCTTCTTCTTCTTCTTCTTCTTCTTCTTCTTCTTCTTCTTCTTCTTCTTCTTCTTCTTCTTCTTCTTCTTCTTCTTCTTCTTCTTTCGTTCGCTTGAATTTCGTCTATAACTGCGAAGCTGTCTCTTTTATAAATTTAACTGCCTTTCTTAGTTCACTTTCTTCATCAGTTGCACACTACAGACAAAAGTTCCATAATTTATGGTTAGACCCTTTCGAGGCATAGGGCCCGGCACTGCACTTGCCTGGGGGTCCAGAGCAGGGCGAGCACCATAACCTGTAGCAGTTGCCTAGCCGCCTAGTGTTGGTTATAATACCTCATGTCTGTTGACCGCTCTCTAACCTTGGCCATCTCGTCGAGTACTGGTTCATGGCCAGTTGTTTGTCCTGACTTAAAGGAGTCTACCTTAATTGTATATCTCTTCTGCCTAGTGGTTCTCTGCTACCCATTCCATCTTCTGAAGGATTGTTGACAATATTTTCTCCTTTGATACTTTCATGCCGCCTGTCGTGTTGCCAGCCCAAGCTTAACTCTCTGGTTGTTAATCTTTCACGATGTGACGTTTTCTACATTCTCACGTCACTTGGCGACTTTTTTTTATCTGTTGCTTCGAGATTACTCTCATATTCTTTCTCACTTATCAATTCCGTCATTCATTCTGAAATGCTATATGGCAGTATGCCCCCCCCCCTCTTTTTGAAAATGGTGTAACCATTTTAAAGTCCAGTCGGTTTCTATAATCTGACATTTAGCAGTTCAGAATTGCTGAGTCATATTTCTTCACATATTCTATGTATCTAACATATTTCAACATCCGTATCCATGTGCTAATATGATGGTATGCTCTCCTATTAATCACACAAAAAAATCTCATTAAAAAAAATATTATTATATTACGGGCACGCACTTAAATATACACTCTCGGTAGACGTCGTGTAGCACCAGCCTATGGAACGGCTGTGCTAACTAATCTATGAGCTTCATAAGGTCCCGTGGCCTCCCCATAGTAGTAGTAGCTCAGTTGACAATAAAGACAAGCATCCCCAACCAAAGCTATTAAACTAGCCACTATATTTCCTGGTCCTTCCATCATGTGTCATGCCGGTGAGCGTGGGCTGTCATGTTCTGCCATCTCACTCGATCACCAGAGCTCTGTGTTCATGTCTCGACCATGCCATGTGGCCAAGCCATCCAGGTATATTTCCTGGTGGAAATATGTAAATTCATCTTAGATTAATTGTCTCTTGCTATTAGGATGATAAACTGGGAATACAATATTTGTATGGCCTGCTAAAGGCGGTGAAAATTCGAAATAAAAACGATAGTCAAGAAATATAGCATTTAACAAGAGAGAGAGAGAGAGAGAGAGAGAGAGAGAGAGAGAGAGATACGTTTATTTTCCCTCTCAGATACATTGTTTACAATACCCGTCTTGGGGCAAATGAATCAGCACATTTTCTTTCTTTGTCACCGAGGATTGAGAAATATTACCCAGTCAGGGGAAATTTTATTGAGAACAAATAGAGGCTGTACCTCATTTTCGTTGTCAGTCGTGAAATGGGAAGTATGACCATGACCAAGACATCAGTTCGTTTAACCTCCATCCAAATCCCGCCCACGCTAATAAATATATTGTGCATGTGTTGGATTTTACTAACCATTGCCGCTAACTGCAACCTTGTTTTGGTTTGCTCTACCACTCTCACTCCTCTCTCTCTCTCTCTCTCTCTCTCTCTCTCTCTCTCTCTCTCTCTCTCTCTCTCTCTCTCTCTCAACACATCTTGTAAATACACCTAGCTTTTGTTTTGGTGCGAAATAAACGTTTTAAAATAAAACTTAAAAGGAAGCATATACAAGGAATGAGTGTGTACATACACACATATGCCATAGATGTTATTTTATGGCATGTGAATATGAATGTATTTGTGTTATTTGAACATATGCCACTTAACACTAGCAAACGGCAACGCTCTGTCAAATACACAAACAAACAAAAACACACATTACAACGTGTAAATTCACACTGAGTTTTCTGAAATAAACGTTTATTACAACAATGTAAAAGGCCAAATATCCTTAATATTCTGCATTGGAAGTGAACTGTCTTCATTTCAATACAAAACAATGGCAACATTCTGTTCCTGTTTCCCAATCGATTCGCTGTGTACTATCATCCCATAGTTATTGTGGCTATGCTGGTTTAAGGATTCTCCATTGATTCACGCCTAGAATAAGGCTACAACTTCCTCTTACAGCATTCTTAGTTTTTCACTGTATTTAGACGTGGTCCTCCTCGTCTCTACTTAGTGTACTCTAATCGATTCTCTTTATGAGCACGCTATGTCACTGTTGTGGTCAAGGTTCGAATATACTTCATGTATGTAATAGTCCCCCTTACCTCATCTTATGTCAGACCGTGAGTTGTTTCCGTTTTCGGGCACACCTCGTTTACTGTTTTGGAGAGTTATTATCAATCTCTTTTGTTGGTATCTCCCTGTTGGTATGTTCCTTCTTGTTACAATATTGTGGTCTTAGTTTTGTAACACTATTGCTAAGCGTCATTCGTCGGGCCATCCACCATACGCGAAGGCAAGTTTGGTAAAACTCGCGTACTGGGATTGCCAGGCGTTGATTCTCAGCATTACAACTTATACCTTTCACAGCTGTACTTACGCTTATCTGTAACTATCACATTCTAACAATACAAACTACTATAATAATAAAATTAAACATTGGATGTCATACGATTAATAAATTTACAATAAAATGTTCATCGTCACTGCCTTTATGCCCTTATAGGATAATGTTCTTGTCCTGTGAAAATTATGCACACGTAATTAAAATACTGGTGTTCAATGTTCATTGCAGTGCTGGAATGTTTGGAATTTCTTCTTTCTCAACCGATTCTTGACGTATTCTGTATATACTGATATTGTCCTTCACTCTGTATAGTGTTACGAATTTGCACCACGTTTGGACAATTTGTAAGTCCGTTCTGTAAAATCATTGGAGTTCACACATGTAAAATATGTATTAATGTTTTAAGTTCGGTGGCCTTACTTATGTGTGTGGCCATGGTGAGTCTGTATGTGACTGTTTTTGCCGTAGTTAGTATGTTGGCATCTGGTTCATTAAACTGGTCCCTGGGAATGGATGTCTGTACTTGTGAAGTTCTTGTCGTTGTTGGTCGATTTATAAATGTGGCCTCTGTGGATACTCGTTTGAAACAAAGTCAATATGGGTATAGCTTACTGTTAGATACTTGAAATCACATGTTGAATCTTACTGTTCTGCTGATGACACTTTTTACGTTGAAGGAACTTTTATGTTGGTATATACAATGGAGTGTGCTAGTATCATAGCGCTGGAGTCGTACAGCAGACAAGGCAATTCTGGAGTTACTCGATCTAAGGATATAAAGTGGGTTACGGTTAAAATTAATTTTCCGACGAGCGGGGATTTACAAATTTAATGTTGAGATCATTTTGAGTGCTATCTCCAAACTTGCACTCGTACATGTGTGTATACATCCAATAGTTCAAATAATAATAATAATAATAATAATAATACACCATGTATAGTTTTGAAATGTAATCGTACATGTTTGTACACTGCTCTGCAATTTGTGTATATGTATTCCAAAATGTGTAGGATACTTTGTTGCTGAATTTTGTCAGTAATTCCACCGACTGATGTTTTCCTTTGTTCAGCATAAGTATGTGTATGAGTTGATTTGACATAGTGCTTATCAATGGTAGCAACAAACTTTGGTTCACCAGTAATGATGTAAGTATTGAGGTTAGATGGTTTGTCATGAATACTGTCATCTGTGTTACTATGAGTAGTGCGAGTAGAATTATCCATTGTGTGCATTTGGGCATGTGTGTAGTTAACAGGAGGTATAGCTTGTACCATGATGACCTGTGATCTTTGCCCCCACTTGTGACATGCTTGTTTTCTGTACCTTCTTTTCTTTGTGGATAAACACAAGTTTCTGTTTTTTCTTGTTGTGAGATGGTAGTCAAGTTGGTCTGGTGTGGTACTTTGGTCTGTTCATCATGTTGTTGTATGATGAGTGGTGTGGTTGAGGCAGTGTTTGTTGGGGTGTTAACTTTCTGCCATGTCTGGGTTTTGGACTCTGTGTGGTCTATTACATTTAATACATTTCCAATTAATAAATCGCAGCATGGATTGTCTAATAATGCGCAAATTACTCTGCCTGATAGGAAAGGTGATTTTATATTAGCCCATGCCATAGGATATTTCTCTACTGTCCCTGAAACAGTTCTGCAATAGATGTACTTATCTAGGTAGTCTTTAGGATCAGCTAGGGTCTTACGAAGACCGATAAGACAGGACCCTGTGTCGCGTATACATGTGCATACTGTGTCATTAATGTATGCCTCATGGAATGTTAGTTTTCCTAACGACAGTTTGGATGTTTTGTTCATTTCCTTTCTTTCTTGTGGAGTATTATCCTCTTTTACTAAGGAGTGAGGCTGACTGAAGTTGACAACATTATTGAAATATGGTACGAAGTCTGTTGGGTAAAACTTAGTCTGTTCTGTATTTGCAGTGTTTGTTCTACTTGTTTTCGTATCTGTGATGTTTACTTTTTCTAGGTCCTTTGCTGAACTGTCTGTTGTAATGTCTGTGGCTGCATTTGCTTTTGCTTTCTGTTTTCTTTTTACTCCTTCACATTCGAAACTTCTGTGGCCATACGCACAACAAAAATGACATTTGGTTCTATATTTCCTTTGATTTACCTTCCCCAGTTTTTGTGCTATAATAGTGTTCAGGTATTCTTGATACGTGGGATTCTTATCGCATATTCCATTTTCTGTATGCGGAGTGCTACAATGTTTGCACAGTACTGGTTTTGTTTTATGTGGTTTGGTTTGGCAATCTGTAGCTGAAGATGCCGTTGCCCTTATAGTAATCTTCTGTTGAGTGTTCTTAACAAGGTTCATACTTTGGTTGTAATATTCGCGGCATTTTTCTAGTAGATCTTTGATAGGCTCTGTGTTGTGTTCTGCTATTTATTTTCCGCATTCGGATGGGAGTGTTGCTTTTAGTTATTCCACTACTAAGAAATGTATTGCTTCTTGATTGTTGTCTGTATGTTTAATTTCAAATGTTATCTTTCTGAAAAAGTCTTCTATTTCCCTTATATACTGGGTGAATGACTTGTCTGGGGCTGGTTTCAGATTTTGTACCTCTAATTTTAGATTCTCGAAATAGTTTACATAGTGTTTTAATATGTTTGTTTTATAATATTCATAGTCTGCCCTTGACATATCTGGTATGAGCTCATGTAGTTTTTTTACTTTTTATTGGTACGTATCCGCTATACCATGAATAAAAATAATCTTTTGGGATTTTGTAGTCTTGCATTTTCTTTTCAAATTCCTGTGTCCAATCACGTATTAGGTCATGTTTTCTATTACAATTTGCTTTGTCTTGTGCCCGTGTACCCTCGAAAAAGTCTTGCAACTTTCTGTAATGTTTTGTGCCCAGAAATGTGATTGATCTGGGATGTGTTCATCATCTGACATTTTCTGTTAATTAATATTTACCTCCACCAATGATGATATTTACACAAGAAAATCAAAGAATGCAGATTTGGGTAATTAGCAATCAAAATTAATCAACTTATCTTTATCTGCTGTTTACTCGAACGCTTGATGTACAGGAACGTGATTCTCGTGCTGGTTACGGTTGACCTCTTTTGGTTACGTTGGTCGCTTTGTAGAATTGACACCTGCTGTGGAAAGAAATGACGTTATTTTCGTTCTGATTTTATTAACAAATATCTTATTTACAATTTCTCATTCTTTTCTTATAGATCTTATGCAATAGATCTTCTTCTTTAAATAAGTAGCGTTCTTTTATGCATTTTACTTGGGTATGTGGTTCGTGTGTACTTCTGACACCATTGTACCTGTCAGAGTCCTAACTATCTTCTCCTTCTAGCTCACTGGACTTGGACAGGCAAATTACAACGTCCACGACACATATACTAACAACACATAACTGCAATCGGAAACTCGCAGGAGCTGTCTCCTGAACAACCTTTTTATTACAGTATATGACAGTATAACATTATGTGCTCACTCCACCGTCACCTCGCGTACGATCAAGCAGTCATTCTACACAGGCAGCCAAACGCTCGCTCACGTCCACATGGGCGATATTTACACTGTCGCCCATATGACCATTCGCAATCACAGTCTCACATCATCTCGCACATATCACAGTTAGTACATTCCTCGAATATCAATACACAACGTTCATCTCATCTATCCGTCACAACACTATCGTTCGATCGTTCTATCTCTCGCTATTCTTCACACGTCCGTCTTTATCCGCTGTCTCACACACACTGACTCCGTCCTCCTTGACCTTCCCACATCACGTGGGTCTGTCCACGGGCTTTTTGCCTGACCGTCCGTTAGCCAAGCCATGATGTCTCCTACTGCCCTTGACCTCAGCTATTGCTTACACTGACTCTTGCTTACATACAGGCAATTACACTATTGCTTACATACAAGACCCTGACAGCCACTCCATTATTGTTATTTCTTAACTTTCATGACGGTTCAAGTGATAGAAATATTTCAATTGTCTTTGCTTTATCGTCTTTAGAAGCCAACCTTCTTCAATATTCAGCTCTTGTAGTATGGATGTATTTGTTCTTTTCTGTAACCAAGATATTCTTTGGACCCGTCTCTAACATTTATATTCAAAGGCATTTATGGGCTATTCAGTTTGTGTTGTAAGTGTCCAGGTCTCACAGGGGTATGTTGCAATGGCAAAGATGCATGCTCTAAAAATCACATTATCTGTCCCACTGGACCTTGCCATCTTAATAGACGATAATTTGTTACATTGCGATTTTAAAAGGCATAATAACCACAACCCATGGCGGTAACGAATGTAACTGATCAGACGAATTCGCGCTGTAAATGTTCGTCCACAGTGGATGCATATGATCATTTGATCACGTCCACCATCACACACCATCTTATGTCTCAGGCTCTCAGTGTGTGACCTATCTGCAGTCATTTTCCCCTGTGTCTTTGATCCATTTCTTATCTATGCACTCCATGCAACATGTTCAGCGGCGACTTGCACCCAATGTGCAATATCAATGCCTGTAGCTATCATGTCCCGCTTACACGCATCTTTGTATCGTGGCAGAGGTCGACCCTGAGATCTCTTACCCATCTGTAATTCACAAAAAAAAAAATGTCCTTTGGTATTCTACCATCAGCGCATATGTTTGGTGTATGTTTACTAGATTTTATGGATAATGAGCAAAGCCTTCAAGGCTGGCAACCTGCTTCACACGAATGTTTGTCAACCTGAGCGAGGCCATTGCCTTAGTCAGGTCTTTGAAATCAGCAACTACTCTAAGATATTTGATACACCTAAGATTGTTGCTTTGCTCATTGATAGACTCTATACAACAGCTGTAGAGAGAGAGAGAGAGAGAGAGAGAGAGAGAGAGAGAGAGAGATAGCGAGAGAGAGATAGAGTGCTAGAGAGAGCGAGAGAGAGAGAGAGCGAGAGAGAGCGAGAGAGAGAGAGAGGGAGAGAGAGAGAGAGAGCGAGAGAGAGAGAGAGAGAGAGAGAGAGAGAGAGAGAAGAGGCATGCAAATAGTGTGTATGTGATACATCTAGCTCTACCAATTATTGCGGACAGTCTCAAGGTGCTGTAGTTTAATTACGTCATATCTCTGTGTGGCTGCAGACAACGAAAAACCCCTGCATGAAGCCCTGGACACAGTTAAAGGATCTAATAAGAGGAAAGTCATGCATGACTCTGGCAGGGAATACAATCAGAGAAGTGTGCATGCTTGAGTACATCCGAAGAGAAGCTGAGTTAGTAAGAATGCCCGAGGAAATGTCTACAACTTGGGACTCAGCTGACTGTTGCAGATGAGGACGGAGCACATATGGGAACGACCTGAGTGCTATCATGTCGGTTCTTGACTGATCACAACTGTTGCAGAACAAAGCTAAACCGTCTGCCTTTTCATGTTCATTAACACCAGCGTTTCCTGGCATAAAACGTAAATAATGATTCTAGTCGTTGATTTCTACCTTTAACATTGACTCAAACCATTGACTACGCATGTATCCAGGTCGTAGGCTCCGTAGCATGTTTAAGGATTGCAGGCGAGGGGATCGACTTCATTGCATTGGGTATATCCCATGTTCCTCGGCCTCTTTCAATCACCTAGCTACTCTACTACTTCAGACACGGGCTGTGGGTTTAATTCAATCTAATCATGGAACTTACACTCCTAGCCTGTACAATCCCCTTCAAGTATAACCACTCCGCAATCGCTTACTTTTTAATAAGGCCAAACTAATTCACACAACAATTCTTGCATTGGAGTCGTCCACATTATATTTGGCCATTGTTTAAATATATTTCAAGACGTAGCACATTCTAAATATATTTCCAGTCCTGAAGTCTTAGATAGACGTAGACACAAGGAAGTAACAAAACGAGCGTAGCCTACCACACAGTTCAGCAGTGGAATAATCTTCAACAAGACTTCAAAGAAATAACCAATCCTTATACAAATGATCGCAAACTATCTCAGTACAGAATACTTGCCCCCTTAATAATACTAATAATACTAATAACAACAAAACTCTAGTGTTACAGTTTATTGTTGGTTGTACAGTATGTCTCCCTTAGCTAACTCGTTCAGACAGCGAGTGGAATTTTTCCAAAGAGCTCTGGTGTTAACGCTGGAGCTACACAGTTGTGAGCTTTGTGCGATGTTCTCGGTAGACATCTTGCCTTACTGCAAAAGGAGATAGTTCAGATAGCCATATGGGGTAAGACCCAGTGCAATGAAATTGATCCTCTCAAATTTAACCTGAATTTTTGTTTTTCTGTGACCGTTAGCATTACTTTCCTCAATATGTTACTATTCAAATGGAGTTCAACCACTACAACAGTCAGTTGTACTTAAACGTTGACTCTTCATTTATAATATAATGGCAAACTACTGAATGTACAATTGTCTATAAAATCAACCTGCTAGGATTGATTACAACATCCTGCAATTTGTGTTAAAATAACATACCTTAAGTTACACGTTAAAACGTTGTGTTTATGGCTCCTATGTTTAAATCACCAAGAGAATAAATTAGTGTAAAGCTCGAGGAGAGAACTAAACTCTCAGCGAACCAGGAAATGAGGAAAGTGCATTGACCTGGGTAGGCATGGCACTGAGAAAACCTGAGGACAATATAACCGGACACTCTTGTCTGGAACCCACAGGGAAAATAAAATAGCGGAAGATCTAAAACACATGGAGACGAGAATTACAGATAAATATGAATAATATTGGGAGAACATGGTGGGAGATGCAGGAGATAGCAAAAGAAAGGATGGCGTGGTTTGATTGAGGGCTTTTGCCCCGATGGGGGAATGCAATGTTTTCAATAAAGACAACCACAGAATACAAGTGTATGATATTCACAGGACTCAGATACTCACACCTCACAAAGCATAAACTTGAATAACAAAGACACAAACAATAGATTGCACGATTTATTGCCTGGCATATTTCGCTGCATTTCGTCAGGTACATACTGCAGAAATCACACAACTTACGTGAATTAACTAGATAAATCCTTCAAACTGAAATATACACATGTTCGCACAGTAATGTCGATTGTCTACCACGGTAATTTTAAACTAACTAACATGTCTTTCTGCTTGCACAAGGACGGCTTACGAAGGTTGATTATTATAGCTTCAGCAAACTTTAACAATCGACTACTTTGTGTGTTGACCAACACACGGAAGGCACTGTTTCTTTCAACCACGTGACCGCTCACGAGCACATGTCTCCCGACCGATGAAGCTGGACTGTTCCGGTGTGTCGGCCTGCCTAGGCTACCATCTTCTGTGTGTAGTATCTTGTCCAACCAATTCGGAATGTGTTCCGAAACCCTGCAATGTAACTGTCGCTCAGTTCTACCTATGTAGATGGCCTTGCATCTGCATGTAAATTGGTAAATACAATTTGATTTGGCGTACAAAGCTACAGGTTCTTTTACTGCTGGGATGGGGATCGGTGTGTTTCGGTACCTGATGACCAGAGTTGCAGCACAGAAGGTTCGCCCGACTGCTGTGGTGAGTCTGTCCCGCAGACGTTGCATTACGTCATCTCCTCAGAAGGTTAGCTGGATGAATACCTTGAGTTTAGGTTCTGTAGTTACTTCAGGTTTCGGTTTGGGCTGTTGGCAGTGGCGCTTTATAAATCCTGTGGAGTACCCATTCAGGTTTAAGGCATTCTTCAGAGTTTCAAATTCCTCTCTCAGTGTGTCCGGGGTGCATATCTTTCTAGCACGGTCAAACAGGGTCCGTACTAAGCCCCGTTTATACTGGACAGGTGCGAAGCTCTGAAAATTTAAGTATTGGCCAGTCCATGTTTCTTTGCAGTACACCGATCGTTGAATTGTGCCGTCTGCTCTACGTCTCATTGGGATATCTAGAAACGGCAACGCTTCGTTGTGTTCGTGTTCCATAGATAGAGAGATGTTTTTATGTGTCTCGTTCATGTCTCATTTTATGTGTCTAGTAAGGACTCTGTTTGACCGTGCTAGAAAGATATGTACCCTCCCCCTGAGCCATCCATGATTTCCCTCTTATCAGTCGCTGACCCTTAACTACGTCCAGCGGCTCATGCAACGGGTGATCTGTGTCTGCAGCTACTCTGAGGTATGCCTTCGCCTGCATCATCTTGAGCCTACCAGCAACAGTCGTCAAACCAAGGATGTAACTTATACACACTACTGGGGTGTCACTGTCCTCCAACTTGAACTAAAAAGGCATATGAGCCCATCAATAACACACGCATCTGTGTAGATGACTACACCACCCTCATAAGTGACTCCAAATATAAGGGCTAGAATGATCATACCCTAATCATGGCTATCACAAATTAGTGCGACTGTAAAGGGGAATTGTTGTACATGCATTATGGAGAAAAGATCAAGAGAAGGACAAAGACAAACACTTAACTGCCATGACAAAGTGATATACCCAAGTCAAGAACACTGGTCCACGAGTGGTGACTGTGGGAGATGGTGTACCGTGATCGCCTATGCTTATTGACAAGAAACATGATGATAAAAACTGTATGTTTAAGACTTTTCATGCCATTGTGATTATTGAACCAGGCCACAAATCACAACATTTGCATAACTATCTATGTTATTGTTGTAGCGAAGAGAAGTGAATATGTCACACACACACACACACACACAACACACACACACACACACACACATTGTCGTCTATTTCAACTGTTTGTATGTCAGAGACAGTCTGCATTGACGACCAGATGAAAGGAATGTCCTGTCTTATGTTATTTGATATAAATGAATCCGTCATGTTATGATCAAATGTTAGATTCAGAAGTTATAAACTAATCTTTGAACAAGACTATGTCCCAAACTTGGCGTTTTCGCTTATAGGGTTTATATTATGTGAAAGATTGCACATAACTTGTTCTATTGTATGGAAGTGACTCATGAGACGTGAAAAAATAAATTAGGAAGAGCTTGGTCAAATGAGGGTTCGATGTCAACTCTTGATGTTAGCTATTGGGGGAGGGGGGGGGGGGAGGGGGAAGAGACAACAAATGTTTAAAACATATGATGGCCCTAGCACATCACATACCCACAACAGTTTCCTGCTGAACAGTTAGTGTGTGTGTGAGGGTGTGTGTGTGCTTGCGCGCGTGTGTATGTGTGAGCGCATACGTATGCGTGTGTGCGTGCGCGAAAGCGTGTGCTTGTGTGTAGGCAACTGATATGTGGTTTCTAAGGCGGAGTAACATAATTAACGATAGCCTGGACTAGACTAATGCAAGTAAACAGCAAACACAATTGTCACAAGGAGACAAACAGTGCTCTTTAGTCATGCAAGATTTTCAAACAGAACATGCTGGTGTGGTGGGAAACGAGCAGGCTGACAGATTGGCTGGGTCTGCAACAGTGGGTGGGGTATTGGTGCACAATAAGGCAGATGTGGTCGTGTCCCTTTGGGATCGTGTGTATAGTGCAGAAGAACTGATAGATCATCATGGCCTGGAGAGAATGGTGCTGCAGGGAGTGACCAGAGGATCTGGCCGACACTCAGTACACCGAGTCTGGCCAGACGGACACATAATCAGACTGCTATTGGTACCATTATTAATTATGACTCTTCGCTGGCTGTTGAAGATTGTGAAGTAGCACTATGAGAATGTCGATTCTTGACCAAACTTAATTCAGTCATTCACTAGAAGAGAGGCATTGGAAAAGATTGTAAGTCTGGAAAGATCAGGGTAGAAGGGACAGGGACTGAAAGAAATGATGCTGGATGGAGTAGGACAGTGATATGGACGGATATCTTCAATGGAAGCAACCCAGAACATCAGGGACGAAGATCTGTGGAGATGCATAAATACCTATGCCAGTTGATATGGCACGTAATGATGATGAAGGCTGATGTGCGAATGCTTTGTTTTAGTTTAATTTTTCTTCCCTCTATCAAGGAGAATGAGTGTATCACATTTAGTTATCAACTTCTCTTGCTCATAGGTCAGCGTGTCTTTGTTCAAGATATAACTGTGCAAGGTTTATTACCTCTATACAGATTGCATCCATGGTTACGGAGACTATCAATCTCTAGATTCATTCACTTTTTCCTATAATTTTGAAAAGATATTGGCCTTATGAGGAGGGGCTGGCCGAGCAACATACGAGGCGACTTCAAATGAAAACCTTAAATGTTCTTTTTTTTTTTTTTTGGTGAATATATTCTGAAATTGGGAATTGAAAATATCGGTCTCTGTGGCTAAGGGCTTGCGAACGCTGTTTGTGAGCCCGTATACCCGGGTTCGAAACTCAGCGGTTAACGGCGACCGCACCAGCAAGGTGGCCTTAATTCCCCAGGCTCAAGACCCCCTGCCTTACACCGCAGAGTACTGTATTGACAGTAAATGACAGTTTTATCGCTTGTTTAGCCTACTTTGTGAAATATGCAACTACCATCATATTTTTTATGTGTGTTACTTGTACGTGGAACATGCTGTATTTTTATCCTTAACTGAGAAAGCCAGGCATCCCATCTCACCACATAAAAGATGAGAGGGGCGTTCAGTTTCCTTAGATTCTATTGGACAATGTACTCACGTATAGCTTTATTCTGGGATTTGAACCCAATAACTGAAGAGCATAAGATGGACACGGTCCCTTTTCAACCAAGCTATGCACATATTATAATTCAATCAGTTGTTAAGTCTTCACAGACAAAGAGTACAGTCTTTGGGTCTGACATTCCCAAGTGTTTGTGGTGGAAGATCGGTTTGTCACAGAAGATCAGTTTGTCACAGAAGATCAGTTTGTCACAGAAGATCAGTTTGTCACAGAAGATCAGTTTGTCACAGAAGATCAGTTTGTCACAGAAGATCAGTTTGTCACAGAAGATCAGTTTGTCACAGAAGATCAGTTTGTCACGGAAGATCAGTTTGTCACAGAAGATCAGTTTGTCACGGAAGATCAGTTTGTCACAGAAGATGAGTTTGTCACAGAAGATCAGTTTGTCACGGAAGATCAGTTTGTCACGGAAGATGAGTTTGTCACGGAAGATGAGTTTGTCACGGAAGATCGGTTTGTCACAGAAGATGAGTTTGTCACGAAAGATCAGTTTGTCACAGAAGATGAGTTTGTCACGGAAGATGAGTTTGTCACGGAAGATCGGTTTGTCACAGAAGATGAGTTTGTCACGGAAGATCAGTTTGTCACAGAAGATGAGTTTGTCACGGAAGATCAGTATGTCACAGAAGATCGGTTTGTCACGGAAGATCAGTTTGTCACAGAAGATCAGTTTGTCACAGAAGATGAGTTTGTCACGAAAGATCAGTTTGTCACAGAAGATCAGTTTGTCGCGGAAGATCGGTTTGTCACAGCAGATCAGTTTTTCACAGAAGATCAGGTTGCCACAGAAGATCAATTTGTCACAGAGGATCAGTTTGTTACAAACAGTCAGTCACAGAGGATCAGTTTGTGACAGAATATCAATTTGTGATATAAGATCATGTTTACACAGAAAATCAGTTTGTCACAGAGGATCAATTTGTTCAAAGAAGATCAGTGTGTTACAAACAGCCAGTATGTCACAGAACATCAGTATTTGTGACAGAAGGACAGTTTGCCTCAGGATATCGATATATGTGATAAAACACCAGCGTCTGTTACACAGAACCAGTTTGTTATAGCAGATCAACATGTGGAGCAAATGACCAGTATTTGTGATAGAGGAACAGTTTTGGCAGTAGATCGGTAATTTCTGGTAATAGATCGTGTGACAAAGGATCAGTTTGTCGCATACGATCCCTGTTTGGGACAACAAATCTGTGTTTGGGTAATAGATCTTGTGACAATAGATCAGTATTTATGCTAGAAGACCAGTATTTGTGGCAGAAGACCAGTTTGTCAAAAGGTCACTATGTTTAAGAAAAGACCAGTTTTTGCGACAGCAGCCATTAATTTTAGAAGACAAGTATTTATTACAAAATACCAGTTTTGTTTGTTTGTTTGTTTTTGTTATTGTATTTGTGTGTGTTTTTTTTTTTTTGGTTTGTAGAAGACCAGTATTTATGACAAAAGACCCATTTTTAGAGCATAAGACCATTAGTTGTGACAAAAAGACCAGTATTTGTGGCAGAAAATCAGTTTGTGAGAGAAGACTACCAGTTTGTTACACAAAACCAGTGTTTGTGATATACGACCATTGTCTTTTGTCAGAAATCGAATATCTGGCTGGAAACTGTTACCATATATTTTGTCTCACCATTATTGTGTACCATTCTGTCAAACATGGGCGGTCATGGCTCACAGTCTCACACCACCATCATTGTCTCGTGTCAGGTCTGTATTCTGGTGCCGTTTATGCCATATGACCAAGCCATCCAAGTATGTATCGTTTTGACTTCCTTGTATTTTATTTTCCCATCAAGTTTGCCAGTTGTCACTAATTAATTATTGAATTACATCACTTTGCAAGGTTGAATATTTATCCTTTGTGCGCTAGCTCATGAGTCGTAGCCTTTTCGTAGTGTTCTGCCAAAGTAATTGCTCAAAGTCACACAGCGTGTCAACATAATTCAAACATATTTTAAATATACAACAACCATTGAACCAAATTAATTTGATCTTGATCTCATATTAAAACGTTTTCTATACATTTAAAACATAATATGTTTATTCTTTGTAGATTATTCAACACGTTAACATAAATAGGAGCTGATAAAAATGTTTTTTTTTTTTTTCTGAGCACATTGTTTTGAAATGTTATAATAAACTTTCGATATGCAGAATTTGCTAAGAGAGAAAGTCCAATAATTTGAAGAAAAAAAAAAAAACATTTTAACGGCAACGTTTTACTTAATAACAACAGTAAACAGTCGACGGCCTGTACTGACATGAATATGCAACAGCAGAGAAAACTATAGAGCTAGTCGTAGTCGGAAGAGGGGAGAAGGAAAGGAAGAAAACGGAACTTTGCTAAATCCGTGAATTTTGACCCACACTAATTGGGTTTACCTCCATTATCCAACAACTTGTTACATGTTTACCTCCAATGTCTAACAACGTATCACATGTTTACATCCAATGTCTAACAACTTATGACATGTTTACCTCCATTATCCAACAACTTATGACATGTATACCTCCAACGGCTAACAACGTATGACATGTTTACCTCCAGTGTCTAACAAAGTATGACATGTTTACCTCCAGTGTCTAACAAAGTATGACATGTTTACCTCCATTATCCAACAACTTATGACATGTTTACTTCCATTATCCAACAACTTATGACATGTTTACCTCCAATGTCTAACAACGTATGACATGTTTACCTCCATTATCCAACAACGTATGACATGTTTACCTCCAATGTCTAACAACGTATGACATGTTTACCTCCAATGTCTACCAACATTTGTTTTGAAGGGATGTACACACAGGAATAGCCCTGCAAAAGTTGTTTGTTTTTATTTAAGTAAACATCTAATCTTTGTTAATGAAACCATATTCTGCACATCAATTCATTCAGCTTGCCATTTAAATTCGTTTCGCGTGCTCCGTGTGGCACGCGTGCCATTGCATGCCGACTCTTGCTATACTGTATTAAATAGCTTCACGCCTAATGTTCATTAATCGCTCAATTAGTTCTGTAACTCATATCTTAGACTTCTGCTTCTCATCCGCTTCTGCTTCTCGTTCCCCTCTTTCTTCTCCTCCTTCTCCTCTTACTTCTTCTTCTGCTGCTGCTGCTATTTCCCCTCTTCCCACACCTCCACCATTCTGCATATAGGTACTTCAGTTAACGTTTACCGAACTTTACCCGAATTCATTTTGCGGTGATCCACTTTTATCTGTTCTTGTACCTCCGAAATGGGGACTGTAAGCGTACTCATGATGTTAAATTCCACGATTATTTCAAGATCGAGTTAAAACAGACACCGATTACTTAACTCTTTCTCTGCCATGCGCCCATACATCGCCAGAAATTGACCGACAGTGACGCATGTGGGCCCTTTAATCGCCACAGTTTACACAGTGGTTTATTTGTCCCTTTTCTTATGTTTACGCGGTTTGTAGTTAACTTCGGTAACTTAAAATTGAGACATAAATACTTCGCAGTTTGAAACAGGCCGCCGATAACCATATTCGTCCTTAGAAAGCACTTGATACTTGATTCGAAAAGATTATTTTGATTTGAACTTCGAAATGACAACACCTTCTGGTTTAGGACCTCATATATTTTAATAAAATTACCGTTTTAAACAATTTTGCATTATATTTATAGTGATATCAAGGACTTTGTGAAAGATTTAAAAACTAAAACCACGTGCAGTATTCAGTTAGTCAGTTAGATTATTTGGTAAAAATGGAAAACGACACAGAAAGTGAAAGTTCGTCATAATATGTCATAATATGATGGCACATATCGAATTATGAATGCACTAATGGGCCACATTTATACCTCTAAATTTGTTTTGCCTATCACAAAGTTCCGGTTCCCGTTTTAGGTCAAGATGGCGAGACGTGTTTCTTTCTAGCTCGGCTTAGAACGGTTGATCGGCGGTCCGACAAACCACCATCGTAAAA
Source organism: Cepaea hortensis (assembly GCA_963921405.1). NCBI lineage: Eukaryota > Metazoa > Mollusca > Gastropoda > Stylommatophora > Helicidae > Cepaea > Cepaea hortensis. Next base: position 99,377 of record CAWUFQ010000690.1, on the reverse strand, counting down.
CTTCCCGTTGTTTCAGAACCAGATTTCTGGCTCTAAATGTTATGTTGCTTCGCTACCAAGCCCTCATATGGTCACCGGTAGGGAAAAGAAAACGGGGAAGACCAAGAGATACCCTGCGTAGAACCATCATTAGAGAAGGCTCATTCAATGGCCAAGTAAATATCCAAAATCTACAACAGGTAGCAGCGAACCGCCAGGCATGGAGAGACAGGACTTCTGCCCTATGCGCCGCCTTAGGCTCAAGAGGAAAGACTAACTAACTAATCACAAAGTATTCAAGGAGCATTTAAATAATTAAATTTAAAAGAATAATGATTATAACTAAATAGAAAATAGTGTTTATATTCTTCTTCTCAGCATAATTTGAGTGGTGTGCTACTGACATTTTCCATTTTGTGTGAAAATTATGTGCTTCCAAATATTATGTTTTAGTTATGTTTTATTGGTGTTCTGGTGCAGTTATTGTGATATTATTTATTGAACTAACGTGGTGTGTGTAACAGTATTCAGCAAATTGAACTGGAATAGCTGCAGTGGATTATAATACAGCCTTGGTAAGTGAAATTTTGTTATAATCTTTACCTCTTTAATGTAAATTGTTATTAATATACCTCTCTTTATTGTCGTAATATGTCTAACCTATCAAGTAATTATTAACACTGTCATGTTCCTTGTGCAATCCTCTTTAATTTGATATACAATGCAATATATCTGCTACTATTTTAACCATTTTAAAAGCATTATTGTAACACACCCCTACTTCCAATTTCCTGCCATGAATTTCTGTTTTGTCAGTACCCAAATTTTGTTTGGCACCGAAAGAGCAATATAGCTTTTCCCACCCCGTTTTGCATTCTGCATTTCTGGCTAATCGGAATCCTTGTTATACCGGAGAACCAGGCTGTCTATTGTAAGTGGTAAGTAATCCCATAAACACCGTTTTATAACACATATTACATTGTTATGCTATGTATTATTAAATGTAGCATCATTTAAGTTGGCATTCAATCTCACACTAAAATTATGAAGATCGCATGCTGAATGTTGCATTTCAAAAGCGGGGGATGGCAGTTTTCGTTGTCATACTCCATTCAATTATTGTTATGGAGTATTCAGAGCGACTAACATGATAATGAATGCATGTGTACATTCAACACCCATTATTGTATGTATGTTTAATTTTTGATCACTCTTCAAGGACAAGATCATTGATAATTTTGCATCTTTGCAACGGGACTTCTTTTGTCAAAATGCATCTATCTACACAGGCTGACAAAACTCGCGTGACGCCCACGCACGGTCTGACGTCACACAGATGACGTGAAGATTTATATAGCTGTGTGTGTGTGTGTGTGTTTGTGTGTTTATAAACAGGCAGTGTTATTTTTCATTGAGTTAGACATGCCGCAGTGTTTATCTCCCTTGGCGACAGTGCAAACCGATAGTTGTGTGAGTGTGTAGGTAGGGTCACAAAAAGTGAAAGGTCAAAATCGTTTTTCTTCTATATGTCCATTTTAAAGGATAAACTTAAACGCAAACATTAATATATCGGCTTAAAATTGACCTAGAGACTCGAATAAGGTACCATTGGATATTTTTTATTCCAAGAGCTATCCAACTATCCATCCATCATGTGCCATGCCGGTAAGCGTGGGCGGTCATGTTCTGCCATCTCACTCGATCAACAGAGTCGTGGATCAGCTCCGTGTTTCTGTCTCGACCATGCCACAAGGCCAAGCCATCCATGTACTTGCTTCTAGGTCTTCCCCTTGGTCTGTTCATCTCGATCTTACCAGTTGTCACCAAATTTTCCAATCCATTTCTTCTCATAACATGCCCACAAAATGTTGACTGTCTACGTCTAATTTCTCTAATCAATTTACGATCTTCATTTGTTTCTTGAAGGACTTGTTCATTGGTCTTTCTGGCTGTCCATGGTATTCTTTGCATTTTCCTCAGAAACCACATCTCTACAGCCATCAGATGTTTTTCAGCCTGACTGCTCATTGTCCACGCTTTACATCCATACAAAAGTACAGGTTCAATGTAGCATCTCAACACTCTTTTTCTCGTTTCAATTGACATAATTTTATTGGTCAATATGTTTTTCATCTTGCTAAAAGCTACTTTTGCCATGGTGATTCTTGTTCTAATCTCTTCAAGGCATCTCCCATCAGATGTTATTACTGTTCCCAGATAATTGTACCTGCTCACTTGTTGAAGAATATTCCCATTTACTTGTATATTACATTGTGGTATTCCGTCCTTCCTAGTGACGACCATAATCTGTGTCTTTTTACAATTTAATTCTAACCCTAGTTGTTCACTATGTGTAACAATCGCATCTACTAAATTTTGCAGGTCCTGTTCATTGTCTGCAATCAAGACTGTATCATCTGCATATCTAATGTTATTGATGCATCGTCCCTCAATGTTGATTCCTTCCATATCTTCAATATTTCTGAAAATACTTTCACTGTACAGGGAAAACAGATCTGGAGACATTACACATCCCTGTCTCACACCCCTTTTAATAGGTTGATATTGGCTTACTTCATTATCAACTCTTATGGCAGCTTGTTGTTTCCAATATATGTTTTTTACAAGTCTAAGATCTTTTCCATCAATTTGTAGATCTTCAAGCATCCTTATCATGTTGACATGTCTCACTTTATCAAAAGCCTTTGTGTAGTCAATAAAGCAAAGGTGTAGATCTTTGGTTTACTTCTATAGAACGTTCGATTATGTTTCTCAGTATATACACAGCATTTACTGTACCCTTGCCTTCCACAAACCCACATTGTTCTTCTCCTATTTCAGGTTGTATTTTCCTCCTAACTCTTTGCATAATAATTCTTAGCAAAATCTTCGTTATGTGACTCATTATACTAATTGTTCGATGTTGATCACATTCCAAGGCTCCTGATTTCTTTGGGATTGCAATAAATACATAATTACATAACTCCTGAGGTATATTTCCAGTATCATATATTGTATTAAGCAGACTGGTAACTTGATCTATTCCATATTCTTCTAAAGCATTAATCATTTCTGTTGTGACGCTGTCTGAACCGGGGGTCTTGCCAGATTTCATATGGTTAAGAGCATTCTGAACCTCCATCTTCAAAATTGCTGGTCCTTCATTATTATTTTGAACATCATACTGTTCGTCTCTGTTATCGTCATACAGGTTTTTCACGTAGTCTGACCATTCATGTAATATCTGATCTTTTTCTAATATGACTCTTCCATCTTTTGTCTTTAGGCAGCCTGCTGATGTACGTGTTCTTTGATTAGTAAGCTCCTGAATTCTTTTGTGCATTAGTTTCGCATTGTTACTGTTGTGTTGTTTTTCAATTTCTCTGCAATTTTTCTCAAGCCATGTTTCTTTTGCCTCCTTACATAAGGTTCTCACTTTTCTGTGGATTTCTTCATATTTGGCAGGATTATTTTTGTTCTGTCTTCTTGTTTCCATTATTTGTAAAATTTCTTCAGTCATCCATGTCTTACGGCCCACTTTATTTACTTTTGAAATAGTTTTTTCTGCTGCGCAACTGATTGAATTCTTTATCGTCTCCCATTGGTCATCTACATCTTGAAACAGGATCTCTAGATCAGACAATATATCAAATTTGTTCTTTACTTCTATGTTAAAATTATCTCGTATTTCTTTGTCAGTTTTCAATTTGCACAAGTCATATTTAGGGTTTCCTGCTGTATACTTGACTTTCTTTAACTTTACCCTCAATGTGCCTGTAATTAATCTGTGATCACTGTAACAGTCTGCATTTGGAACTGTTTTTACGACTGTTAACGCATTTCGAAACCTTTTGCTAATCAGGATGTAATCTGTCTGGTTTTTAATCCTGCTGTCTGGACTCCTCCGTGTCCATAATCTTCTAGGTTGCTGTTTAAACCAGGTGTTTCCTACAACCATTTCTTGTTCTTTTGCCCATTCTACAAGTCTGTATCCTCTTTCATTTCTCTCTCCCAAACCATGGTTGCCTACACTGCATCCATCGCCTTGCTGTCCTATTTTTGCGTTGAAATCACCCATTATGATATTTATTTCTGATTTTTTGCAGTTCTTCAAAGCAGACTCCACGTCATTATAAAATTCCTCTATGCTTTCTTCACTGCTTTCACTTGTTGGGGCATATACTTGAATGACATTTATTTTAAAAGGTCTTCCGTTTAATTTTACTAATAGGACTCTGTCTGATACAGCATGATATCCTTTGACAGAATTTGATGTTTGCTTATCTAATATAATGGCTACACCTCTTTGCTTTTCTTCTCCCATAGAGTAAATAATCTTACAATCCTCTCCTGTCCTTATCCCTGCTATCCAACTATACATGTTATATAATTAAAAAGCAATTTAGAAAAAGTTACTAAAGTGGCTATCTATATATTGCCACACTGCTGGTAGTCCCAAACTAGATACTGCCGAAGAAGTGTGAACTGTTAAACTTCCACATACTTAGGTCAACAGCATACCGCGGTTAGATAGTCAATCCCCCTTTTCAATCGATATTCTTAACAAATCCGAAAACTAATTAGTTATCATTCTAAGAGGCTAAGTCCACACAGATCCAAAGTGAACAGCAATAAAAAACAAAGTTCGTGGGGGGGGGGGGGGGGGGGAACCTTGTGTCCCATGAGTTTTACAAATAAATAGACCTATGCTGTGGCAAGCAAGCGCACTATGTAATTTGCCACTAAGACAACTTGCTGCTTCGGTAATCCCCGATCTATGTAACAACCAGGATCTCTGAGCCTGGTGCTGACCTTAAACAGGAACCAGAAGAGGTTCTTGAAATTGCTGTTTTGCTCTGCAAAGGAGGCAATCAGCTTAATCTAAACCTTTTCATGCAATGACACAGGTGTTCTCACTGTATACATAATTTATTCCTGTATTGAGACGGTGGCATGGAGGAATATCAGCAGCGGAGTTGATCCAGAAAACCAAAGACCGTGAATTATGGAGAGCCATGAACGCCTGCGCCAGCCGGCACGGCACTTGATGATGATGATGACTTTTCCCCCCACAAACACTTAAACCAACAGACGTGTCTCTTTCTGTGTCAAAGTATTTGATATCATCTTTATCACGTTCAGTAATGTCGCCTTGAACTAAGATGACACAAACAACAGATTGCATAGTTTGCTGCCTGAGATATTTCGCTAGATCGTCTCATGCGCAATTTGCAGAGTTATCTGTTAAACAACGGGAATAGATCAATCAGCTACTGGCTGAAATTCGTTCAACATATTGCCACTGATGCTGTTCAAACATCCACGCACGTATCACCAAGGCACTCGTAGGCGTTCGTTAGATGTCTCACAGTTGGCCCAATATAGTTATGTCACACCTGCAGGTGATTGTGTACATGAGGCATCGAGATGTGCAGAGAAAACAGTTTATAAAGTAAACGTTGCCACTGGACAATATGGCCGACTGTCTGCGTAACGTCATTGCGTGCCAGACACTGTCTGGTAACCCTCGGCTGTACTAAAACAACCCGACAACAGTAGGATGGCGACAGCGGACATGCAGACAACGGGTTACCACTGTGAAATCTAGGTACATGTCTGAAGTGAAATGATCTGATTAGCATCGGCAGATGATAAAAACATACGTTTGATATAAAATACCACTCTGGCAAACCCGTTTATAATCATGTAAATCCCATTGATCATAAGAGATTCGATATGTTTGTATGACTGCCACAAACCATTTGATTTGGACAGTTTGGTGAGACTGAGAATAGAAAGCCACTTAATTACGTCTATGGAATGTTTCCATCCAGCAGGAAACAATCTTGCTTTAAATGCCGCAGTTGAAGAATGTTTATCTTGTTTCCTGCGTATTTTACTTTTGGCCACCCTCCTTCTCTTGTCACTCTATGTCCACGCACATGTTCATATTTAGCTCCCTCCGTCTGACAGTGCCAATTAATTATACTTTTTTCTCTTTGGCATCATTATACCGAAATTACTATACATTATAACTATACGAGGGAGTCGCGTCCTTTACCATTTCTTACTTTAAAATCCGGGTATATTTAATTGTTCTTATTGTGCGTTAACGTTTACAATACATTTATTAAAAACCTTGTTTGTGTTGTTTTTAACAAAGGTCGCTGTAACCGAAATGTCGGACATTTATGACACGATTTAACTAACGTTATTACGGACACCAATACAGAGATCAATATTTGGAGGAGTGGAAGGGCATAAAGAATACACGAATTTACCTCTAGAAACAGATCAATAAACTATCCATCTGGATGAAGAAATGGTGTCAGGGTCTTGCTTTCAGCAAGAATCTAGGCTCGTATACACTGACAAAATGTGATACAAAACACGGTCAAGGAATGACTTGACGTGACACACAATAACTATGATTCAAACACTTTATTCACGCCGCTCACTCATCACAATCATTACATACATCGCGCAAATACAATAGCGATGTCAGCCAGCCCAGCCAGCCAGTCAGCCAGTCACGGTTCCAACTTCACAGCAACGGGTCGTCCCCATTATGCTCCGTTCCTGTGCCAGTGAATATCACATAACACGCTCCCCACTGCCCAATGTGAAAAGTGGAAAAGACAGGAGTCTCAACAAACAACAGCCCGCACAGATACACTGTGCATAATGCTGCCGCCAGAATGTCAACACAATAGTCCCCCACGAAACATCCAGTTTATCTCTGATGGAATCGGCAGTCATTTTCCCATCTGGATGTTTCCTAGATGTTCACCCACACAGTCCATGAAAATACAGTTCATCGTCGATGGCAGTGGCAGTCAACCAGAAGCCCAGCAACCCCGCATTTCTGCATAAGGCATAAAAAGGATCAACTCTGGGACATAGACAGCTGCCATCACTCGGAACATGCAGTCACATTCCAAAAAACCTAGGGCAGATTCAAAAGCATTTCACACGAAACTCACAACTCACAGTGTCGCGCCACGCACTCACTCAGTAGCAGGGTGACGGAATCATAGCCTCCTTAGTCGCCTCTTACGACATGCGTGGTAGGCTACAGTGTTGCTATTCTTTGCTTCCCTTTTGGGCCCCGGCAACACACGGAAGATGTCAAAAGACAATCAATAGATATACAAATATAATACAATGCAATACAACTTACAATCCTACAACCCAAGCGCACTGTCTCCTATATTCATGCAGGCTTTCAATCTATACGCGTTCATACAAACAATTCGAGCTGCATTCAACCAGTCTGTCCTCTACAACATTCCCAAGCCGTCTGAAGTTCACCACCGTGAAGGCTTGCTAATTGGGGGGCGTCCCTGCGTGGAGTTCATTTTCTACGCCTGTACTGGCTAACCCACTCTGCCACAGCGTGGTTAATGTTGCTCATCGTTGCCAGGCCGTATTTGCCTGGCGCCGTCGAAGACGACGCGGTATAACTGGCGGGGAGATTCTGACAATGGAGAAGAGGACAATGTAAATGTGTTTTTCGTTTGTTTGTGTGTGTCTGTTTGTTTGTCTGTTTTTATATGTTTTTTTTAAACTTCCTTTTATTTTTCTTGCTTGGTTGTTCTCGTTGTCCTGGAGAGGACCGTGACTGGTATGGGCGGGATGACTGCCATGGATGTGGTTTGGCTCTTCTTGAAGGAATCCTGGATAGTGGTGGAGGCGGACTGTTCGGGTCTTCTTGTCGATGGGTGCACTGACCACCGACCATGGGGGGGGGGGGTGCGGCAGGTTAGGTGGATAACTTGAGACTGCCTTCGAGTTTTCGTCCTGTATCTATATCGTGTCCATATGAGGACTGGATATGGCCCGGATCAGTCCTTGTGAGGACAACACAAGAAATAACCAGTCCTTGTGATGACTACATCAGATATAACCAGTTCTTGTGGGAACTACATAAGATATAACAAGTCCTTGAGAGGACTACATAGGAAATTACCAGTCCTTTTGAGGACTACATCAGATATAACCAGTCCTTCTGGGAACTACATAAGATATAACAAGTCCTTGAGAGGACTACATAGGAAATTACCAGTCCTTTTGAGGACTACATCAGATATAACCAGTCCTTGTGAGGACTACATAAGATATAACCAGTTCTTGTGAGGACTACATAATATATAACCGGTCCTTGTGAGGATTATATACGACATAGTTAGTCCGTGTGAGGACTTATCAAGATCAAACCAGTCCTCGTGAGGACTTAATGAGAAAATAACCAACAACTGGGAGGATGCGGAATCTGGTAGGTCTGACTCAGAACCCGTCCTAAACAGGACTAGCAAAACGCAAAAATTAAAATACTAGGGACCACGAGCACCACAAGACCCAACCGTTTATCCCGACAATTACAGCGGGACCAATATAATCAGTCCTGGTTAGGACTCACTCGAAAGAGAGAACAAATAGGAGTAGGATCAACACTCACACAAATACGGATCTCAATCATAACCAACGCTGAAGAGCAGGTTGAACGAGACCGAATTGTAACATCTTTTTATTATTATGAAAAGAAGAAGAAGATGTACTTAGGTTGGCGTACAAGCGAAGCTGACAGGAAACTGCACTGGTAATGTCATGGGCCGGTGAACGTTGGCTTTGACGCCTGGACTCGTCGCTTGCCAAAGTGAGGTTTCAGGTCTATACAATGTGAAGGCACTGTCACATCACCGAACTGCTCAAGACAAATTGCTATTTAATTATTGATGAGAGTATTTAAAACTAAACTGCCTACTTTAGTCTTTAAATAGATTGTTATGCAGTGGCTTTTGGAATGGATGTTTATATTCATTGTTAAATATGTATATGGTTTGTGGACTAATTACAGTTACTCACATACGTTTCACATATTTTAGATATTCATTGTAGTTATTCACAGTGTCGCTACAGTTATTTACATATATATCACGGATTTTAAACATTTAACACATTTATTCAAACATATATGAGACATTTTAGAAATTTATTTCAGTTATTCTCAGCAGATCCATAGCAGGAAACTACTCGGGACACATGGAAATTGTTATCGAGATAGTTTGAACTTTGTCAGTTTTAATATGTGCATTGTTTACAAGATGAATGATTAATTGTACACTGATTTTTACATTTACAGCTCCAATTCCGTCATTGTGTTTACTTTGCAAAAGTTGTATTGAGTGGATACAGTTAGTTTCATGTCCCGTACACGACGTTGCAATCAACGCCAACATTTATTGGCTGCTTGTGATTTACTAGTCAATGTTAGTTAAGTAGTTTGCCAATGCTTTCTGTACAGCCGAAGCTTTATACCATCGAAATCAACGCAAAGTAGGCTGCTTTCTATTCTCCCGTGTGTGTGTGTGTGTGGGTGGGTGGGTGGGTGCGTGCGTGCGTGCGTGCGTGTGTGCGTGCGTGCGTGTGTGTGTGTGTGTGTGTGTGTGTGTGTGTGTGCGTGTGTGTGTGTGTGTGTGTGTGTGTGTGTGTGTGTGTGTTTGACGTATTCACTTTCCCGCGCTGCGGTCATAACATTCAAAAATTTGCAAATGTGAACTCAGGCCTATTTCAAAAGTCACCATGACCTGAAAAGTGCTAAATATAGTTTTCTTTTCATTATAATGTGTCATGTCAATAAGCAAAGGCGATCATGGTACACCGTCCCACACAGTCACCAGTCGGGGATCAGTGTTCTGGTCTAGTGTATATCACTTTGTCAAGGCAGTTAAGTGTTTGTCTTTGTCATTCTCATGTTCGTTTTCCCAGCATTCACGTACAATTAGTTATCCTCGCAGCGGCACTCATTTTTGATAGCCCAGTTTAGGATACGATCATTTCAGCTCTCATATTTGGGAACTCTTCTGAGGGTGGTGTATTCATCTACACAGATGAGTCTTTTGTTGCTGGGATCATGGGCTTTTACTGTTCAAGTTGCAGGGAGAACTGAAGAAAGACTACTATGCTTTGACAATAAGCAGTAAGATTACATAGGTCATGAGAGTAACGGAAGGTATAGCCTGGCTGGAGACAGACTTTCACACAGGCTTGGCTCATCACTGACTCTGTGAGTATGCTCAGGAAGATCAAGATGGGCTGGGTTACGAGACACTGGGTGGAATTGCTGAGGAAGCCAAGACTGACCAAAAATCAACTTCATGTTTGTGCCAGGCCATGCGAGTCTAAGGGGAAATGAGCAAACTAATAGCCCTGCAGAACGAGCTCAGATGGACGGGATGAGCTATGGACCGGGTTGATATAGTGGGTGTCCTCAGAGACAAGGCGATTAAACGAATCACGTGATGACAGTGAAGCTACAACCGACTTGAACAGACTGCAAGAACAAGAAGTGAAAAGTGGTCAAGCCAGACAAGAACACAATGTATTAAGCCAAGTCAACCAATACACACCAAGGGAGATTCTAAGGAGGGGAATAAGCACTCATGAACTGAATGATTCATGGTGCAGTGGGGAGAATCTGACAACTAGTTAAACATGTTAGCCTTTAGTGAACACATTTCTTGTTCAGGTATATAACAATGAAATGTATGACATAATCAAATGTAGGCTCACTTACACATCTAATGCCCCTAGCTCATGAAGTCGAAGTTCGGCTCACAAAACCCAACCACTTAACTCTTTCTGACCCAAAGAACACATCATATGTCGTTATCCTTCATGTCAACCACCCAAGACCATATGTGTCACCTTTGTTGCAGGGCATTTGCAAGACGTTGCAATCAACTACAAGTTGATGTACTAGGCAATGTTACATTCTGTTGTCTGTCATTGCATTCTGAACGAGAAATCAACTTTGAAGTCCCGTTGATCGTGTCGGGAATGAACCCCGTGTCCCTCCGTCAGTGCACCGGAGGTTTAAGTGCAAGTACTTTAAACCCCGTGATCGCGCTGACCGTTCTTTATGAGTTTGCTTTGCACATTTAGTCCTAGAAGGCTTAGAACATGTAACAGTTATGTTGTGTAAGGTGTGTGTATCTGAGTCCTGTGAAAGTCATACACTTGTATTCTGTTGTTGTACTTGTTGAAAACAGTGCATCCCCCACTGGGGCATCCGCCTTAATTCGTATCAAATAAAATTATACAGGACATTGATTTCACCCGGTGAACATACAGAATGTGTCTCTGACATACAAACAGCGGGGATTAACCTAACTCTGTGTCCTGTATAATTTTATTTGATACGAATTAATCCGTCATGTTCTTCTGATCAAATATCTGATTCAGAATATATTAAAATGTCTTTGAACAGGATTATATCACAAACTTGGTTTACGTGTTTTTTTTTGCTTAGAAGGTTTATATTATTTGAAAGGATGCACACAACTTGTTCTATTGTAGGGCAGTGAATCATGGGACTGAGAAAAAAAAAGCAAATAAGAGAGAGCTTGGTCGGATGTGGATTCGATGTCAGCTCTCGATGTTCGCCACGGAAGGACAGACTGATCACATATTGCACCGTGCACTCAGGTCTACAAGATGTGATGGTTCAACACTTCACATAGCCACAGCTGGTTGCTACTGAACACTGTGTATGAGAGAGAGAGAGAGAGAGAGAGAGAGAGAGAGAGAGAGAGAGAGAGAGAGAGAGAGAGGTTGCGAGTGTGTATGGTGTATGTGTGTGTGTATATATGTGTGTGTGTATGTGTGTGTGTGTGTGTGTGTGTGTGTGTGTGTGTGTGTGTGTGTGTGTGTGTGTGTGTGTGTGGAGGCAACGAATATGTGTTTTCTTGCTCATATGTTAATGTGTCTTTTTTCAGGTTATAACCGTGTAAGGTTCACTACCTCTAGACAGATTACATCCTAGGTAACGTGGGACTATCAATATGTAGGCAGGTAATCTTTTTCCTACAGTTTGCTAAGGTAAGTATCCTTATAGCTTACTTTTTGAAATATCCAACTGCCGTCATATTTTAAATGCATGTTACTTTCACGTGAAACCTGCTGTGTTTCATCCTTAAACGAGAAAGCCAAAAATCCAATCTCACCACAGAAAATATGAAAGGAGCTTTCAGTATCACTAGACACCGTTGGTTAACCAGTTCCAGCTTTATTCTGTGATTTGAATCCAATAACTGAAGAGCATAAGATGGACACCCTAATCTCTCAACCTGCTATCCCCATATTATACTTCAAACAAATGTTAAGTCTTCACGAACAAAGAGCACGGTTTTTGGGCTGACATTTTCAAGTGTTTGTGGTGAAAGATACGTCTGTCACAGAAGATTAGTTTGTTACAGAAGATCAGTTTGTTACAGAAGATCAGTTTGTTACAGAAGATCAGTTTGTTACAGAAGATCATTTTGTCAAAGAAGATCATTTAAACAGAAAATCAGATTGTTACAGAAGATCAGTTTGTGACAGAAGATCAGTTTGTTTCAGAAGTCAGTTTGTTACAGAAGATCAGTTTGATACAGAAAATCAGATTGTTACAGAAGATCAGTGTGTTACAGAAGATCAGTTTGTTTCAGAAGTCAGTTTGTTACAGAAGATCAGTTTGATACAGAAAATCAGATTGTTACAAAAGATCAGTGTGTTACAGAAGATCAGTTTGTTTCAGAAGTCAGTGTGTTACAGAAGATCAGTTTGTTTCAGAAGTCAGTTTGTTACAGAAGATCAGTTTGTTACAGAAGATCAGTTTGTGTGTTACAGAAGTCAGTTTGTCACGGAAGATCAGCTTTTGTGATAGCAGCAAATATTTTTGTAGAGGACAAATATGTCATACAAAACACCAGTTTTTTTTTTCCTCCAGAAGACCAGCATTTACGCCCCCCCCCCCCCCCCCCAAAAAAAAAAAACAGAAACAAAACAAACAGACAGTGTTTAGGTAGAAGACCAGTATTTGGGCAAAAGAATAGTTTGTGGCCGAAGACTACTAGTTTGCGACACAAAACCAGTGTTTGTGATATAAGACCATATTCTTTTGTCAGAAATTCGAATATCTGGCTTGAAACTGTTACCATATATTTTGTCTCACTATTATTGTGTACCATTCTGTCCAACATTCTGTCATGGCTCACAGTCTCACACCACCATCATTGTCTCGTGTCAGGTCTGTATTCTTGTCCCCTTTATGCCATATGACCAAGCCATCCAAGTATGTATCGTTTTGACTTCCTTGAATTTTATTTTCCCATCAAGTTTGCCAGTTGTCACTAATTAATTATTGAATCACATCACCTGTTTGAAGAATCGCAGGGTTGAATATTTATACTTTGTACGCTAGCTCATGAGTCGTAGCCTTTTTATAGTGGTATGCCGAAGTAATAGTTCAAAGTTACACAGCGTGTCAAGCTAAGTCAACCACATTTTAAATATATAACAACCATTGAACCAAATTAGTTTGATCTTGATCTCATATTAAAACGTTTCCTATACATTTAAAACAAAATATGTTTATTTTTTGTAGATTATTCAACTGTGAAAAAACTGTTATTTACTGCCATTATAATACCTTGCGGTGTATGGTGGAGGAGTCTTTGAGCCTGAGGAATTAAGGCCGCCTGGCTAGTGCAGTTGCAGCGAACTGTGCAGGTTAGGATTTTCTTTTTGTCCCCGACAGAAAAAAATCCCACACCTTACCAAGGGAGGAGCTGATAAAATGGTATGTTTTTTTCTGAACACATTGTTTTGAAATGTTATTATAAACTTGCCATATGCATAATTTGCTAAGAGGGAAAGTCCAATAATTTGAAGAACAAAACATTTTAACAGCAACGTAATACTTAATAATAACAATAACATTGTATGCAACATTTAACGGCCTGTACTGGCATTAGTATACAATAATCCTGCCAAATATGAAGAAATTCACAGAAAAGTCAGAACTTTATGTAAGGAGGCAAAAGAAACATGGCTTGAGAAAAATTGCAGTGAAATTGAAAAACAACACAACAGTAAAAATGCGAAACTAATGCACAAAAGAATTCAGGAGCTTACTAATCAAAGAACATGTACATCAGCAGGCTGCCTAAAGACAAAAGATGGAAGAGTCATAATAGAAAAAGATCAGATCTTACATGTATGGTCAGATTACGTGAAAAACCTTTATGACGATAACAGAGACGAACAGTATGATGTTCAAAATAATAATGAAGGACCAGCAATTTTGAAGATGGAGGTTCAGAATGCTCTTAACCATCTGAAATCTGGCAAGAACCCCGGTTCAGACAGCGTCACAACAGAAATGATTAATGCTTTTGAAGAATATGGAATAGATAAAGTTACCGGTACCAGTCTGCTTAATACAATATATGATACTGGAAATATACCTCATGAGTTATGTAATTCTGTATTTATTGCAATCCCAAAGAAATCAGGAGCCTTGGAATGTGATCGACATCGAACAATTAGTATAATGAGTCACATAACGAAGATTTTGCTAAGAATTATCATGAGAAGAGTTAGGAGGAAAATACAACCTGAAATAGGAGAAGAACAATGTGGGTTTGTAGAAGGCAAGGATACAGTAAATGCTGTGTATATACTGAGAACCGTAATCGAACGTTCTATAGAAGTAAACAAAGATCTACACCTTTGCTTTATTGACTACACAAAGGCTTTCGATAAAGTGATACGGATGCTTGAAGATCTACAAATTGATGGAACAAACCTTAGACTTGTAAAAGACATATATTGGAAACAATAAGCTGCCATAAGAGTTGATAATGAAGTAGGCCAATATCAGCCTATTAAGAAAGGTGTGAGACAGGGATGTGTAATGTCTCCAGATCTGTTTTCCCTGTGCAGTGAAAATATTCTCAGAAATATTGAAGATATGGAAGGAATCAACATTGGGGGACGATGCATCAATAACATTAGATATGCAGATGATACAGTCTTGATAGCAGACAATGAACAGGACCTGCAAAATTTAGTAGATGCGGTTGTTACACACAGTGAACAACTAGGGTTAGAACTGAATAGTAAGAAGGCAAAGATTATGGTCGTCACTAGGAAGAACGAAATACCACAATGTAATATACAAGTAAATGGGAATATTCTTCCACAAGTGAATAGGTACAATTATCTCGGAACAGTAATAACATCTGATGGGAGATGCCTTGAAGAGATTAGAGCAAGAAGTAGCCTTTAGCAAGATGAAAAACATACTGACCAATAAAAAGATGTCAATTGAAACGAGAAAAAGAGTGTTGAGATGCTACATAGAACCTGTACTTTTATATGGATGTGAAGCTTGGACAATGAGCAGTCAGGCTGAAAAACATCTGATGGCTGTAGAAATGTGGTTTCTGAGGAAAATGCAAAGAATACAATGGACAGCCAGAAAGACCAATGAACAAGTTCTTCAAGAAACAAATGAAGATCGTAAACTGATTAGAGACATTAGACGTAGACAGTCACAATTTTTTGGGCATGTTATGAGAAGAAATGATTTGTAGAACTTGGTTACAACTGGTAATATCGAGGGGAACAGACCAAGGGGAAGACCTAGAAGCAAGTACCTGGATGGCTTGGCCTTGTGGTTTGGTCGAGACAGAAACACGGAGCTGATCCACGACTCTGGTGATCGAGTGAGATGGCATGGCACATGATGGATGGATGGACTGGCATGAGTATGCAACAGCAGAGAGATCTATAGAGCTAGTCGTTGTTGGGAGAGGGGAGAAGGAATGGAAGAAAACAGAACTTCGCTAAATCAGAGAATTTTGACCCACAATAATTAGGTTAGTGTGCATCAGACCATACATTCTTTCCTCCAATGTCTAACAATCTAGCACATTTTTACCTCCAAGGGTCTAACAAATTCACACATTTTTACCTTCAGTATCTAACAAATTCACATCTTTTTACCTCCAATGTCTAACAAATTCACACATTTTAACCTCCAATGTTTAACAACTTATGAAACGTTTACCTCCAAAGTCTACCAACGTATGACATGTTTACCTTCAATGTCCAACAACTCATGACATGTTTACCTCCAATGTCCAACAACTTATGACATGTTTACCTCCAATGTCCAACAACTATGACATGTTTACCTCCAATGTCCAACAACTCATGACATGTTTACCTCCAATGTCCAACAACGTATGACATGTTTACCTCCAATGTCCAACAACTCATGAAATGTTTACCTCCAATGTCCACCAACTTATGACATATTTACCTTCAATGTCCACCAACTCATGACATGTTTACCTCCAATGTCCAACAAATAATGACATGTTTACCTCCAATGTCCAACAACTTATGACATGTTTACCTTCAATGTCCACCAACTTATGACATGTTTACCTCCAATGTCCACCAACTTATGACATGTTTACCTCCAATGCCCACCAACTTATGACATGTTTACCTTCAATGTCCACCAACTCATGACATGTTTACCTCCAATGTCCAACAAATAATGACATGTTTACCTCCAATGTCCAACAACTTATGACATGTTTACCTCCAATGTCAACCAACTTATGACATGTTTACCTCCAATGTCCACCAACTTATGACATGTTTACCTCCAATGTCCAACAACTTATGACATGTTTACCACCAATGTCTACCAACGTATGCCATGTTTACCTCCAATGTCCACCAACGTATGACATGTTTACGTCCAATGTCTTACAACGTATGACATGTTTACCTCCAATGTCTACCAACGTATGCCATGTTTACCTCCAATGTCCTCCAACGTATGACATGTTTACCTCCAATGTCTTACAACGTATGACAAGTTTACCTCCAATGTCTACCAACGTATGACATGTTTACCTCCAATGTCTTACAACTTATGACATGTTTACCTCCAATGTCTACCAACGTATGACATGTTTACCTCCAATGTCTACCAACGTATGACATGGTTACCTCCAATGTCTACCAACGTATGACATGTTTACCTCCAATGTCTACCAACGTATGACATGTTTACCTCCAATGTCTACCAACGTATGACATGTTTACCTCCAATGTCCAACAACTTATGACATGTTTACCACCAATGTCTACCAACGTATGCCATGTTTACCTCCAATGTCCACCAACGTATGACATGTTTACGTCCAATGTCTTACAACTTATGACATGTTTACCTCCAATGTCTACCAACGTATGACATGTTTACCTACAATGTCTTACAACTTATGACATGTTTACCTCCAATGTCTACCAACGTATGCCATGTTTACCTCCAATGTCCACCAACGTATGCCATGTTTACCTCCAATGTCCACCAACGTATGACATGTTTACCTCCAATGTCTTACAACGTATGACATGTTTACCTCCAATGTCTACCAACGTATGACATGTTTACCTCCAATGTCTTACAACTTATGACATGTTTACCTCCAATGTCTACCAACGTATGACATGTTTACCTCCAATGTCTACCAACGTATGACATGTTTACCTCCAATGTCTACCAACGTATGACATGTTTACCTCCAATGTCTACCAACGTATGACATGTTTACCTCCAATGTCTACCAACGTATGACATGTTTACCTCCAATGTCTTACAACTTAAGACATGTTTACCTCCAATGTCTAACAACATGTTTACCTCCAATTTCTACCAACATTTGTTGTGAAGGGATGTACACACAGGAATAGCCCTACATAATTTGTTTGTCTTTATTTAAGTAAACATCTAATATTTTGTTAATGAAACCATATTCTGCACATCAAATCAAATCAAATCAACTTTATTAGGGTCACAAATTGCGCGCGCAGGCCCGTCTTACATTCGGCCCTCCCAATCACTCGTCTTTCGTTCATCAAGAGCATTATACATTTACATAGGAAGAAAAATAGACATTGTGACATGAATGTTGTAAACATAAACAAGGCTAATTACCATGTTATGAGGCCCATCTCCCACCTATCCATACATCACCCCACCCACATACACAAACACTCCCACATACAAACACATACGCACACCAAGGGACACATACATACCCCACCAACCGACCCATCCCCCTCCCGCACATCCCCCACCCACACACACTGCCCTCACCTGATCCTTCAACCAAAACACACTCGCCACCCACAAACATTCCCCCACCAACCTACACATCCCACGCCCATCCACATCCTACCCCACACATCCTCTCCCCACCCACACCTCAAACCACCCTTCCCCCAGCCACATCTCCATCGACAACATATTCCCCACCCACACACACAATCCCCCACCAACCCACACATCGCATATCCACTCACACATCCCCAAACCATACACACACATCCCCACCAACTGACATGTCCCTACCCCCCCCCCCCCCATACACACATCTCCCTAACCACCCATACATCCCCAATCCACTCACACACACCCCACCACCCACACATACAACTTCCACCCACCCACACATGCCTTAACCTAATCCCCCACCACACAATCCCCCACCCGCACATCACATACACCCCCTACCACGCACTATTCCCAACCCACGCACCACACACACACATATCCCTCACCAACACATCCCCACTTACACACCACACACATATCCCCCACCCAGATACCACACAATATTCCCACCCACACCCACACAGATACCCTTACCCATCCACCCCACATAGCCCCACTCACACACCACAAAAATCTCCCACCCACACACACATACCTCACCCACACAATATCACCAACCAACACACCACACACCTCTCCCCATCCACACACGAATTCCCTACCCGTCCACCAACACACACTCACTCACACATCCTCCAGTACGCACCCACACACTCCCACCCACCCACTCCCAACCAACCATCTCTCGATCACAATACCCCTATCCCCACACACATCCTCCACCCACTCACACATCCCACCCCGAGACATACAACTCCCTCACCCACCTACACATCCCTAAGCCACTCACACACCCCCACCCACACATTCCCCATCCACATACACACATCTCCCACCCACACTCCCCCACATACTTCCCCCAACCACCACAATCCCCTGCTCACCCACACATATACCCCACCCATGCGCACATTCCCCACACCCATCACACACATCCCCCACACCACACACTATCCTCCACCCATACCACCACAAACATACCCTCCACCCACACATAATTCACACATCCCCCACCAACACACCGCACACATATCTCAAACCCACACACCATACACTTCTCCCCACCCGCCCTTCCATCCCAAATCCACCCAACACAATCCCCTACCCACACAACCCCGCCTCCCACACATACTTCCTCAAACCATCCACACATCTCCACCCACATAAACACACATCCACTGCATCCGTCCCATACACATATCCTACACCCATACACACATCCCCCACACCCATTCCAACACCCCTACTTTCAGCCCCACACATCCATCCACACATCCCACCAACACCCACAAATACCACTACCCACCAAAACCCACACACCCCAACCCATCCAAATGCATACCCCCACCCACACACCCCCCACCCACACATATCCCCACACTCACACACATCCTCCACATACACTCACACTTCCTCACATCTAGACACATACAAAATGTCTCACGTTAGTATTGAAACTAGTATGAACAAACTCCCACACTTTACTCACACACATACACTGACACTTGTCGTGAGCAGTCTCATAAACATGTTAAACATGGAGAAAAATGTGTACATAAAATGTACGTGACGTAAAAATAGTGATGCTCTCTCTCTCTCTCTCTCTCTCTCTCTCTCTCTCTCTCTCTCTCTCTCTCTCTCTCTCTCTCTCTCTCTCTCTCACACACACACACACACACACACACACACATACATTCACTGTCACGCTCACACATTCACTCTTCCGCTCATTCATTCACTCTCACGAATTCACTCTCCCGCTCATTCACTCTCACGCTCACTCATTCACTCTCCCGCTCACTCATTCACTTTCCCGTTCACTCATTCACTCTCCCGCTCACTCATTCACTCTCCCGCTCACTCATTCACTCTCACGCTCACTCGTTCTGTCTCTCATTCACACTCACTGACTCACTCACTCAGACTACAGTAATGAACATGAGTTTATATTAAGCATGATAAAATCAAATGGTATTTAACTGATAATATGACAGATGAGAATACACAAACATATGGATACGCGTGTTATATAACATGCGTGTTACATGACATGCATCTGCTCATCTCTCTCTCTCTCTCTCTCTCTCTCTCTCTCTCTCTCTCACACACACACACACTCTCTCTGTATTCTTTCATATACACACACTCACACGCATGCGCGCGCTCACACACACACACACTAACACATCAACTCTCCCACTGTCTCACTCTCTAACACACAATCCTTCACACACACACTCACTCTCTCAATCACACTCTCTCACACATACACATACACATGAACGCATGCACGCACGCATACACTCCCTCACTCACTCTCACACATACACGTACGAATGCATGCACTGACACATTCCCCCACCATTTCTCGCTCAATCACTCTCTCCACACACACGCATGCACGTGCGCACACACGCATTCACTCTCTCCCTCTCACTGAGGCATTCAGCGTGCCATTTAAATTCGTTTCGCGTGCTCCATGTGGTACGCGTTGCCACTGCGACAACTTCGGTAATCTTCGATCCAAATAACAACCAAGATCTCTGCGCCTGGTGCTGACCTTTAACTGGAACCAGAAGCGATTGTCCTTGAAATCGTTGTTTTGCTCTGCCAGGGAAGTAATCAGAGTAATCTAAACTTGTTGGTGCAATGACATAGGTGTTCTCACTGTATACATAATTTATTCCTCTACGCCCCCCCCCCCCCCCCACAAACACTTAAACCAACAGACGTGTCTCTTTCTGTGTCAAAGTATATGATATGACCTTTATCTCGTTCAGTAATGTGGCCTTGAACTGAGACGACACAAACAAACAACCGATTGCATAGTTTGCTGCCTGAGATATTTCGCTAGATCGTCTCATGTGCAATTTGCAGAGTTATCTGTTAAACAACGGGAATATATAAATCAGCTTCTGGCTGAAATTCGTTCAACATATTGCCACTGATACTGTTCAAACATCCACGCACTTATCACCAAGGCACACGTAGACTTGCGCTAGATTTCTCTCAGTTGGCCCATTATACTATGTCACACCTGAAGATGACTGTGTACATAAGGCCTCGTGATGTGCAGGGAAAACAGTTTATAAAGTAAACGTTGCCACGGACAATATACCCGACTGTCTGGGTAACACAATTACGTGCCAGACACTGTCTGGTAACCCTCGGCTGTACTAAAACGACGAGACAACAGTAGGAAGGCGACTGCCGACATGCAGGTCTCTTGTCGCGACAATGGGTTATCACTGTGAAATCTAGGTACATGTTTGAAGTGAAATGATCTGATTAGCATGGGCAGGTGATAAAAACATACGTTTGATATAAAAAACCACTCTGGAAAACCCGTTTATAATCATATAAATCCCATTCATCATAAGAGGTTCGATATGTTTGTATGACTGCCACAACCCATTTGATTTGGACAGTTTGGTGAGACTGAGAATAGAAAGCCACTTAATTACAACTATGGAATGTTTCCATCCAGCAGGAAACAATACTGCTTTAAATGCCGCAGTTGAAGAATGTTTATCTTGTTTCCTGCGTATTTTACTTTTGGCCACCCTCCTTCTCTTGTCACTCTATGTCCACGCACATGTTCATATTTAGCTCCCTCCGTCTGACAGTGCCAATTAATTATACTTTTTTCTCTTTGGCATCATTATACCGAAATTACTATACATTATAACTATACGAGGGAGTCGCGTCCTTTACCATTTCTTACTTTAAAATCCGGGTATATTTAATTGTTCTTATTGTGTGTTAACGTTTACAATACATTTATTAAGAACCTCGTTTGTGTTGTTTTTAACAAAGGTCGTTGTAACCGAAATGTCGGTCATTTATGACACGATTTAAGTAACGTTATTACGGACACCAATACAGAGATCAACATTTGGAGGAGTGGAAGGGGCATAAAGAATACACGAATTTACATCTAGAATCAGATCAATAAACTATCCATCTGGATGGAGAAATGGAGAAGAGGACAATGTAAATGTATTTTTCGTTTGTTTGTGTGTTTGTTTGTGTGTCTGGTTGTTTGTCTGTTTGTCTATGTCTTTTATTTAACTTCCTTTTATTTTTCTTGCTTGGTTGTCCTCGTTGTCCTGGAGAGGACCGTGACTGGAATGGGCGGGATGACTGCCATGGAAGTGGTTTGGCTCTTCTTGATGGATTCCTGGATAGTGGTGGAGGCGGACTGTTCGGGTCTTCTTGTTGTTGGGTGCACGGACCACCGACCATGGGGGGGGGGGGGGGTGCGGCGGGTCGGGTGGATAACTTGAGACTGCCTTCGAGTTTTCGTCCCGTGTCTATTTCGTGTCCATATGAGGACTGGATATGACCCGGATCAGTCCCTGTGAGGACAACACAAGAAATAAACAGTCCTTGTGATGACTACATCAGATATAACCAGTTCTTGTGGGAACTACATAAGATATAACAAGTCTTTGAGAGGACTACATAGGAAATAACCAGTCCTTATGAGGACTACACAGGAAATAACCAGTCCTTGTGATGACTACATAGGAAATAACCAGTCCTTGTGAGGACTACATCAGATATAACCAGTCCTTGTGGGAACTACATAAGATATAACACGTCCTTGAGAGGACTACATAAGAAATAACCAGTCCTTTTGAGGACTACATCAGATATAACCAGTCCTTGTGAGGACTACATCAGATATAACCAGTTCTTGTGAGGACTAAATAATATATAACCAGTCGTTGTGAGGGTTATATACGACATAATTAGTCCGTGTGAGGACTTATCAAGATCAAACCAGTCCCCGTGAGGACTTAACGACAAAATAACCAACAACTGGGAGGATGCGGAATCTGGTAGGTATGACTCAGGACCCGTCCTAAACAGGACTAGCAAAACGCAAAAATTAAAATACTAGGGACCACGAGCACCACAAGACCCAACCGTTTATCCCGACAATTACAGCGGGACCAATATAATCAGTCCTGGTTAGGACTCACTCGAAAGAGAGAACAAGTAGGAGTAGGATCAACACTGACACAAATACGGATCTCAATCATAACCAATACTGAAGAGCAGGTTGAACGAGACCGAATTGTAACATTTTTTTTATTATTATGAAAAGAAGAAGAAGATGTACTTAGGTTGGCGTACAAGCGAAGCTGACAGGAAACTGCACTGGTAATGTCATGGGCCGGTGAACCTGGCTTTGACGCCTGGACTCGTCGCTTGCCAAAGTGAGGTTTCAGGTCTATACAATGTGAAGACACTGTCACATCACCGACACAAAGCAGGAAACTGCTCAAGACAAATTGCTATTTAATTATTGATGAGAGTATTTAAAACTAAACTTTAGTCTTTAAATAGATTGTTATGCAGTGGCTTTTGGAATGGATGTTTATATTCATTGTTAAATATTTATATGGTTTGTGGACTAATTACAGTTACTCACATACGTTTCACATATTTTAGATATTTATTGTAGTTATTCACAGTGTCGCTACAGTTATTTACATATATTTCACGCATTTTAAACATTTAACACATTTATTCAAACATATATCAGACATTTTAGAAATTTATTTCAGTTATTCTCAGCAGATCCTTAGCAGGAAACTACTCGGGACAAATGGAAATTGTTATCGAGATAGTTTGAACTTTGTCAGTTTTAATATGCGCATTGTTAACAAGATAAATGATTAATTCTACACTGGTTTTTACATTTACAGCTTCGATTTTGTCATTGTGTTTACTTTTTAAAAGTTGTATGGAGTGGATACAGTTAGTTTCATGTTCCCTACACGACGTTGCAATCAACGCCAACATTTATTGGCTGCTTGTGATTTACTAGTCAATTTTTTGTTTATTGGAAACAGCTATAGAATTGTTATCTGAACTTAAACTACAAAATATCAAGCCCCAACTCTAGCAAATGTGGGTCTTGGTATGGTTTAGTAATTGCGATCTACTTGCTTGGTCTCACACTCAGTCTGTTGTTTGTCTATTTCATTAGAAAGGTGTTGTCACAGTTTTCTCAAAGGTAAGATTACTTGTGGCAGGGTCGGACGTGGGTTCGATTCCTGGGCTGGTATCATTATGAAAGTGAGGAAAAGATTGGCCACCGTGCATTCAGGTCTACATAATATGATGTCCCTGTTATATAACCAACACTTAGGGGGACACTTCTTGGAGTCTTATTGTCATTATTAAGATATTTTGTACTTTTTCAATTTTTAATATAATATTATATACAATATACAATATAAATAAATAATGTTACACTAGTTTTACATTTACATCTTCAATGTTGTGTCATTTTGTTTTATTGCTCAAAGTTGTATTGCGTGCATAGAGTTACAACATACCCCCTACAGGACGTTGCAATAAACCCCAACATTCATTGGTTGTTTGTGATTTACTTGTCCATGTTAGTTCAGTAGTGTCCATTGCTTTCTGAATGGCCGAAGCCTCATACCATCGACATCAAGGCGAAGTGGTCTGCTTTCACATTTTCCGTGTCTGATTTTTAACGCTGGGCTTGGTATGACGGAGAATTGTGGCAACCAGTTTGACTATCCCCCAAGCCACAACCACTATGTCAGATCATGTTATGTATGCAGTCATATAACTTGGCTCTAGTAGGGAAAGTTCTTTCGGAGATACATAAAACGGAAGTAGACAAAACAATGGAAGGCCGTGTTAGTGTAGTTGATAGGGAGCTATGCCAGTAACGTCATGAGCGCGGTCGTAGGTGGGTTTGACACCTGTGTTCGTCATCCGCCAACAGAGTAAAAGAATGGCCGCCTGTTCCCCCGTGCATCGAGGCCAACAAACGCGATGATCACATTAGTCTCACATCACTGATCCAGAGCAGGTTCCTGCTTCCGGTGTTTTTTTCTTTTTTCTTTGTTCGTATTTGGTACACAAATAAACATGATTGTCTGACTGATTATATGTTTTGTTTCATTAAAAAAAAAAAAAAAAAATACGTTGTCATTGTGCACTTTATTGTTGTTCACATATTGACTTAGGGATATGTGCAAGTAAAGTAAGTACAGGACACTTGTACGTCTTTGAGGGGAATATAGTATATAGTGCTATTGACATATTTTGAAAAGACCAATCGGCGCTGGGTTTGGGATATGTCACTATCAGGGCAGCTGCCTTTACTTCCCACGACGTTTCCTGCCACACATTTTAGCCTGGGTCGAACTGAGAACACTGGGAAATTAAACACATTCTAGCTGGCAGGCAAGCGTGCTAAACACTGTAACGTCTATATCACAATCATCATCATGTGCCTTTCCAGCTGAAACAAATATCGTTTCTTGGAGATCTGGGTCAACTTTGCTGATTATATTCCTCCATGCCACCGTCTCAGTCTATCATCATCATTTCTCTTCGTCTGTCTCTGTTTCTGTTACCACTGGCCATTCTAGCTGTCACGATGTTCTCAAATGTCACTCTTCTTATAACATGACAAAAGAATTATGTTGATTTCTTATAGTTGTATATAAAGTTCGAGGATTATTAGCCACATCCAGGCAATGGTTGCTAGTCATTCTAGCAGCCAAGTTATTCGAAACACTTGCCATGTCTATATGGATACTGCTTGTAAAAGTCTCCTGTACTTACACATGATGATGAACCATATCCCCAACCTCGCGTGTAAAAGTCTCCTGTACTTACACATGATGAGGAACCATATCCCCAACCTCGCGTGTAAAAGTCTCCTGTACTTACACATGATGAGGAACCATATCCCCAACCTCGCGTGTAAAAGTCTCCTGCACTTACACATGATGATGAACCATATCCCCAAGCCCGCGTGTAACATGCTCCTGTACTTACACGTGACCGGGAGCCCAAAAGGCTATATGCTAGCCTGCCGGCCTTGGGGTCCTGTGTTCAGATCCTCATTGATGAGGGGGATTGTATGAAACATTGACATTGACTCATGGGTCAGTTTAGTTTAACATGGGTACCAGGAAATGTTATGGGAAGTAAAGGCGACTTTGTGATATAGACGACGTCATCCATGGAATGTCCATTGGCGTATACAACATGGCGCTAGCACCATACACACACCACGCGGTACATTGTGCACACGGGTCCTGTACTGAGTTGTTGCTGTAGGAACATCAAATCAACGGCCCTTGAACCTGGCCCCAATGTTCCATGCACCGGTCGTCACGCCACGAGTCATGCTCTTAATATAACACCGACTGTCTCATAGATAATGTGCCGGTTCCCAGTTTAGGCTGGGTCAACCTGGGCAACAAGCTGACTTTTAAAATCCGAATTCTATCACATGACCTCGGCCGATAGTGTTGTCACTTTTTAAAACTTGCAGTGTGGGGTGGGGGGATATGTAAACTAAAGTTGTTTTTTTTCTTTCTTTCTAGAAAACGGCTATAGCATTGTTATCTGAACTTGAACTAAAACATATCAAGCCTCAACTCTAGCAAATGCAGGGCTTGGCATACTTTAGTCTTAGATGTCACTGTTGCTGACGGCTCTAGTATTTCCGATCTACTTGCTTGACCTCGCACTCACTCGGTTGATTATCTATTTAAATAGAAAGGTGTCATCACAGTTTTCACACAGGTTAGGTTACTTGTGGCCAGTCTCCATCGCAAAGGCGTTACGGAAGCGGTTCATAACTCCACTTACCTGCTTTCGAAACACATCTGCGACCGATTTGACATCAGACCGTTGCGCACTGGATTTTAAAGTGTTGGTATGGGAGACGGTCGTTCAGAAAGCAATGGCAAACTACTGAACGTAAATTTGTCAAGACATCAACAACAGCAGTGTTGGTGTTGACAGCGATGTCCTGTTAATAGGATATTTAATAAAAATAAAGGTTTCTTGTAGCGTTAGCGAAGTTGGCAGCGAACTGCGCCGGTAAAGCCATGAGCAGGGTCGGACGTGGGTTCGATTCCTGGATTCAGAAAACTACGGAAGTGAGAGAAAGATTGGCCACCGTGCATTCAGGCCTACATAATGTGATGTCCTTGTTATATCAACGACACTTATCAGGACACTACTTGGAGACATATTCATATTATTATTATTGAGATAGTTTGTACTTTCTCAATTGTAATATGTGAACTGTTTAAAATACAAATTATTAATATCACACTAGTTTTGCATCTACATCTTCAATGTTGTGTCATTTTGTTTTATTGCTCAAAGTTGTATTGCGTGCTTACAGTTACAACATGTCCCATACAGGACGTTGCAGTAAACCCATAAATTCATTGCCTGTGTGTGATTTACTAGTCAATGATAGTTCAGTAGTTTGCCATTGCTTTTTGAACGACCGACGCCTCATGCCATGGAAATCAAGGCGAAGTGTCTGCATTCACATCTCCCGTGTCAGATTTTTAACCCCGGGCTTGGTATGGCGGGGAGTTGTGACAATCAGTGTCATTATCCCCAATGCCACAGCCATTATGTCAGGTTGTGTAATGTATGCCGTCATATAACTTGGCTCTAGTAGGGAAAGTTCTTGCGGGGATAAATAAAGCTGAAGTAAACAAAACAAAGGCCGCGCGTTAGTGTAGTTGATAGGGAGCTATGTTACTAATGTCACGAGAGAGGTCGGACGAGGGTTCGACATCTGAATTTGTCGTCGGCCAACAGAGTAAAAGAATGGCCGCCTATTATTTCGTGCATCGATGTCAACAAAACGTGATGGCCTTATGTTACTGACTCGTAGCGGGTTTCTGCTTGGGGTGTTGTTTGTTCGTTTTTGATACACAAGTAGACATGATTTTCTGACTGATTGTCTTTCTGATTGTATGGTTTGGTTCATTAAAAAATACGATACCATTGTACACTTTATTATTGTTTTCATTTTATCTTAGAGATATGAGCAAGTAAGGTAAGTACATTACACTTGTACATCTGTGAGGGGAATAGAGTATATGATGATATTGGCATATGTTAATGGACCAATCGGATTGGATTTGGGATACAAACAATGTCACACCAGCTGCTTTTACTTACCAATGACGTTTCCATGGTACCCATTTTAGCCTAGGTAATCCTGAGAACCTTGGAAAATTACCCACATCCTAGCTGGCAAGCAGGCGTGCTAAACACTGACGCGTCTTTACCATCATAATGTGCCATGCCAGCTGGCATTGGCGTCCATGTCTCTCCACAAATCTCGGTTCTTGGAGATCTGGATCAACTCTGCTGATGATAATCCTCCATGCAACCTTCTCAGTCCATCCGTCGTAATTTCTCTTCGTCTGTCTCTGCACTTTTACCACTGGCCATTCTAGTTGTCACGATGTTCTCAAATGTCACTCATCTTATAACATGACCAAAGAATTATGTTTATTTCTTATAGTTGTATATAATGTTCTAGTAGTATATAAGGGTCTCTATTAGCCCCAAATTGTGGAGCCTCCACGTGGAGCTTGTGGAGCGCTCCGTGTGAAGCTTGTGGAGTGCTCCACGTGGAGCTGGGTGGTGTCTGGTGGTGCTGGGATGATGTGGACTCTGTGGAGCCTGTGGAGGGTGGTGAAGGGACCCCTCTTAGTTGTGTCTTTGGCTTGTTAAGCTCGTTGTTTTTGGCGGGTAAAATTTTTAAAAAATGTACTAAGGATTGGGAGGAGCTGGTTCTTCCCATGTGTGTGTCTTCGGTCAGGGTGGAGCGGAAGGAGTCGGTGTAAATAGTAAGCGCAAAGAAGGTGGTGCCGTCCCCCATGTAGTGGTGACTTGACCGGTCAGCGCCCGAGTGACCACTAGTCCGGTCATCGGACCAACGAGTAGCGGGGTAGCTACTGGTGCTAACAACGGACAACCGACCCTTTCTTTAAAAGGTCAAAACTTAAAAAACACAGAGATGTACATGCACAATGTGGGACAAAAAATCAATACTGATTCTCCTAACAACTAATCCAGGGGCTTATCGTCGTCGTAATGAACTAGGTGGGATATTACTGATATAAACAAGGGCGGGTGAGCGCAGGGGCGAGCGCGGGGGGCGGTCGAGGGCGGGGGTGGTCGCCGGGGGCGGGCGCGCGGTCGCGGGTTCGAGCCCCATAAAATATGTTGCATAAGTAGGTAGGTGATCATTCGTAAGCATGGATCCTAGGTGGAAGCATCCTTTTACCTCGATGATTGCGGGACCAACAGGATGTGGTAAATCCGTCTTTGTACAACAGTTTCTGGCCAATCTCCCAGACATGATCAACCCGATTCCAGAGGAGGTTATATGGTGCTACGGGGAGTGGCAACCCATGTACGAGACTATGAAGGGTGTCCAATTTAACGAGGGACTGCCTGACGTGGAAAAATGGACTGGGGATAGACGGCGGTTAGTGGTTATAGATGACCTAATGTCCGAGACAGATGATAGAGTGACCAAACTGTTTACCAAGGGTAGTCATCATCGTAATCTCAGTGTCATGTATATCGTCCAGAACCTTTTTGGTAGGAACAAAGAACAAAGAACTATCAGTCTGAATTCGCATTACCTAGTAGTGTTTAAAAATCCTCGAGACGGATCGCAAATTGCCAACCTGGCCAAACAAATGTACCCAGGCCGCGTGTCATATGTCCAAGATAGTTTTAAAGACGCGACATCGACGCCACACGGGTATTTGTTATTCGACCTTCGACAGGAAACACCGGATCAGCTCCGTTTATGCAGTCGTATATTTCCTGACCAGCACCAAGTTGTCTACGTCCCCAAGTAATATGGCCAACCGAGTGAAACGTCACGGGCCCATGCTGCGGTTTCTGGGTGAGGCAAAGCCAGCCGCCATAAAAGCCGTAATTAAAACGGCTTCACCGGATCTCGTCCAATCAATATGTGAATGCTGTCACAATGTCTTAAAAGGGAATGTTCCCCTGACACCGAGTCAGAAGCGCCGGCTACAGCGACACAAAAACAGTCTGAGAGCGCTAACGGGTAAGAAACTGTCGCTCAAGAAAAGGAAACAGATCCTGCAACAAGGTGGTTTCATAGGTGCCTTACTCGGCCCAATTTTAAATGTGTTGAAGGGCATCGTGGGTTTGTAATGGCCAAGAAAATGCCCCTGATCGACTCTCGGCTGCTAGAAAGACCCTATACACCACCCGACACACTAAACGATAGCCTGCGTGACTTGGACCAACAAATGCGCCAAGTCCTGGAGAGTGAAGATCTGCCACCTCGTGAAAAAGCCCGAGTATATCAACAAACCTTGCAGCGGAATCTGAATCGACTAGATCAGTACAGACACAAGCCTTTAGGCCTAGTGGATATCAAAGAACAAAAACCCGAAGTCAGCACTTTACCGGCATCCGAGACAACCAGTCAAATAACCGAGACACCTAGTCAACCTATTCAAGTAAGCGAACCCAAAGTTCAAGTAATTGCCTATACTCCAATAACACCCAAGAGTCAAGTAGTTGAGATCACTCCAGCGTATAAGCTCAGACGAAAGAAGAAGCCGAGTAAGTTAACTACGCCCAAGTGGGAAAAATGGCCACGCAATTAAGAAAGTATTACTACGATCCCCAGCAGCCGGGAGCCTATGGCGGGGCCGCCGCCTTAAAAAGAAATACTAAACTGAACGCTAAGCAAATAGAGAAATGGTTACGACATCAGGACACGTATACTTTGCATAAACCGATCCGTCGGCGTTTTCAAAGACGTCAGACGATAACCGGTGGGATAAATCAACAGTTTCAAGCCGACTTGATAGATATGCAACAATGGGTTGTCGTATCTAGTGACCTGCATCGATGTGTTTAGTAAATATGCCTGGGCCATCCCGATCCAGAAGAAAACGGGGAAAGCGCTGGTGGAGGCTGTGACTAAAATCTTTGGTGATAGACAACCGGTAAAGGGTCGGAATTTGTCAACCAGACATTCCTAAAATTTCTGAAAGACCGAGGTGTGCATTTCTTTACCACCGAGAATGAAGACGTTAAGGCGGCCATAGTGGAAAGATTCAACCGGACGCTTACAGAAAAAAATGTGGCGGTATTTCACGAAGAATAATACACTGCGCTATGTCGACGTCATAGATAAACTGATCCGCAACTACAACGGTTCATATCACAGAAGTATTCGCATGGCCCCCCGACAAGTCAGCTATACTAATCAAGAAGAGGTGTGGCATAACTTTTACCACCAGCCCGACGGGTCAAAAAAAGTATATTTTACAGAAGGGGACCGAGTCTGACTGGCTCAACCCAAACAACCTTTTAAAAAAAGCTATGTGCCGTCGTGGACAGAAGAATTGTTTACCATCAGTCGTATAAACCAGACCAGTCAGGTGACGTATGTGCTAAAAGACGTTTCGGGCGAAGAACTACGAGGATCATTCTATCGAGAAGAGATCCAACCAGTCGGAGATAAACAAGTGTATCGGGTTGAAACCGTCTTACAAGAAAGACGAAGGAGAGGTGGTGGTAAAGAGTATTTAGTGAAATGGTTCGGTTATAATTCGTCATTCAACAGCTAGGTCTCAGACCTAACTAGATACCGAGGCTAATGGAAGAAGACATTGCGGAAACTACTGTACTGCGCCCATAAAATAACCCACCCAGCGAAAGAACATCGTTCTGGTCGTTTTTTGGTCAACGGGTGCCGCGAACAGAGATTGTCTTCTTCTTTCAGATGGTCTTATATACACCGTTATCGGCGATCACTATTCAATCTGAGACGCGGCAGCGCCGAAGCATCTGAGGGCAAGCTGTGGATTGCGTTAATGAGTAGTTGTCTGGGTTACATGCTACCTAACCCTAAACTATGAGCTTCTACATGACGTTACCCAGCAATGCTTCACCGAATATGTTTCCCAACAACAATCCGGGTCACTTTTTCGTCAAGTTGCCGCAGACTATTGATGTGACCAAACAATACGAAGTGGGTTTGGCCGAAATTCAGTTTCCCAACTACTACTTCAATGTGTTAGAGCATGAAGTGTGGTTCATATACATACCACCCCAGGGGAAACATCCCACAAGAGTGGTGTGTCCCCCGGGTATGTACAGCTCACCAGCTGGTTTTATAGAGGAACTGAATCGACTAGTGAAAGGGGAGGAAGAGCGTGACAGGGTGCGTCCTGATCGGTTAGTGAAAGAGACTGATGACAAGGTGCGAGTCAGATTCTATTATAACAAGGCCTTGAAGAGAGCCCTCGTGAAACTATTCGAACCGGGGGCCACTGTTAAATTTAGCGAGAGATTGAGAAGCATTTTAGGTTTTCCCTCTGGCAAGGTGACGGACGCCAACCCCCTAATGGAAGGCGAGGTGGTGGTAGAACTGAATAATGATATTCAAAATGTCTATGTCTATTGCGATCTCATAGCCGCGAGACTAGTCGGAGACGCCATGGTCCCACTACTAAGGACTGTCCCGATCTTGGACCAGCGCTCGGCCTCGGTATGTCGCATCTATGACAAACCACACTACGTGCCATTGAGTCGGTACTCTTTCGACATGGTGGAGATCCTTTTAACCACTGAGACGGGGACAACGATCTCATTCACCAGCGGAACTTCAGTGCTGACGTTACATTTTCGCACGTGGAAACATTCAGACCTAGAATAATGGTGAAATACGTGGCGTTACGTCGAAGTCCCAAAATGAACGAGGACTTTTACTGCAACAAAGCTGGCCATGGCATGCCAGTGTTTGTGGGTGTCAGGAGTCAGAGAGGTCGTGGTATCGGCAGTTTCTTCAGTGGACTTGGTCGCACAATTCTACCCTGGTTAAAGACAGGTGGTAAGGCCTTAGTCCGAGAAGGTCTAGGTACAGGCTTGAAAGTGGCCCAAGACGCTCTAGCTGGTAGGAACGTTGGAGAAGCCTTTAAAGACCACGCCAAACAAGCCGGTCAGCGTTTACTGCAAGGCGCAGCCGATCATGTTAGCCAATCGGGTAGCGGTATTAGAAGAAAAAGACGACCAGCGCCGCCTGGTGAGTCGAGTAAATGTATAAAACTAAGTGCTGGTCCTAATCGGTCTCATAAGAAGAAGTATTCGGATATCTTCGCATGATGACTCTGATTCACCCCAACTCTTGTGAGTGTCTGCATTCTGGTTTGGATCTGTTCAGCGTGCCGCCGACACAAACGGCAGTAGAAGAGGGGCAGTGTATGGAGATACACCCGCTCGCATCTCTAGCACCAGGAGCACCTATAGGATTTGCTATATCTGGCGCCAGTGAAGAGTATCTAGACTTATATAATACCTTCTTACACATCAGAGCTAAAGTCACACTAGCCAACGGCGATAAACTACCACCCACAGCCGAAATGGCCCCCGTCAACTATTACTTACACAGTCTGCTTTCACAAGTGGATGTCTCACTCAACGACACACTAATCACCCCGAGTGAGAACACATACCCATATAGAGCCTATGTGGAAGCCACACTGAATCATGGGGAAGAAGCCAAGAAGAGTCATCTCTCAGCCGCCCTCTATTGCTACGATACAGCTAAATTTCTCGATGAGACTCAATGCGATAACAACAAAGGTCGAAACACCCGACGACAACTAGCCAGCGAGAGCCAAGAAATAGATATGATGGGTCGACTACACGTCGATATCTTTGCGCAAGACCGTTACATGATAAACGGTGCGGGTGTGAAAATTAAGCTGACTCCATCGAAAGCTACCTTTAACCTAATGGCCCCCGACGACACCTTTGCTTATTTATCCGTTATAACACATGCCACACTGGTGATTCGTAAAGCCAAACTAAATCCAGCCGTCGCTCTCGCCCATGAGAAAGCCTTGATGAGAGCCAATATGAAACTACCGATCAAGCGTGTGGCGCTGAAAACATTAGCTATTCCCCAAGGGATGTTATCTCACACTCAAGATAATCTGTTTATGAGTCAAACACCCACCCGTATCGTGTTTGGCCTAATAACATCAGCCGCCTTCAACGGTACCTTCAAAGCTAATCCTTATAATTTTCAAACCTGTGGGCTGACGTATCCGAACGTAACAGTCGATGGGCGATCTGCCTCCAGCAAGCCGTTAACGATGGACTATGAACGTAATCAATATGTACGAGCCTTCTTTGGCACTAATCTAGCCATGGGTCTGGTGGGCAAGGACGCCGGTAATTCCATTGACTATATGCAATATAAACATTGGTATACTCTGTATGCCTTTGACCTGAGTCCCAGTTTACTGGACGGAGATCAGTTTGAGATGCCGATTGCTGGTCCTCTAATACTGGAATTTAAGTTCAACACACCCACCCCAGAACCATTACAAGTTATCGTCTGCGCCGAGCACGACGGGATAATTGAAATATCCAAGACCAGGCAAGTGCTAACAGATTATGCTTCATAATGGACACAGAACAGATTACCAGTCTACTTCTAGCGGATAGATATGTTCGACGGGTCCAGGTCAGAGTATGTGCTCGTGATCAGTTACCTACACAAATAGATAGAACTAAACTAGCTGCTTTGGTGATAAACACTGACCCCAGTGATCAACCTGGGTCCCACTGGATCGCGCTGTATTACGATGGGTTAGGCAAATGTGAATACATTGATTCGTTTGGGCTACCACCCTTATACGATGACATAAGCAAGTTTATTGAGAAATACTCAGTCAGATCACTAATGTACAACACCCTGGTCTTACAAGATGTACTAAGTAACACCTGTGGCATGTACGCTATCTATTTTCTCAAGAGGAAATGTCGAGGGTGGAGTATGCCACGTATTCTGAAGGCGTTTCCAAATAAACAACGGGTCAATGACCAGATTGTGGGTCGATTAGTCATCTTTTAATAAAGGTTAACCACCTGTTACCACAAACCTTAATGTAGGTCGACTGCTTCTGGTTATGGCTCGTTGAAACCGGTTTACACGTGGCTCAACGACTGGTATATAAACCTGTGGCTGAGACCAGTCGCACACCGTGAACCGAAGATGACTACAGAACTCAAGACTGTACCAACTAACTCCGTCTATATGACACGTGGCGGTGAAACTGTTCGACCCGTAGGTGATGGTGTCAAGGCAGTCTTTGTCTCATCCTTCAGAGTTACGACTACGTTGCATATACGCCGCTTCTTTGGTGAGTCTGATAAAAAATACCCGACCAAGATGGGTCTGACACTTACTCGCCAAGAATAAGAACAATTGATAGCGATGCAAAGTGGGATTCTAGCTGATTTTGATAGACTCTCATCCATTCAAGGTGCTAACGGTGTTCAAACCAAGCCCGTTACTAATCAAGTCAAGCCAGTCACTAAGAATATTCAAGCCAAGCCAGTCACTAACAGTGTTCAACCCTACCAAGACAGTCAAGTCACCAACACATATCAGGTCTACAATAATCAACCCAGTTACCAGGCAGTTGATGAAGCCGAAGACAACCAGGTGTTTGATGAAGCCGACTACAGCCAGATGTTTGATAGTCAACCAACATACAGTCAGATGTGTGATCAGAGCCCACCAGCCCGGAGACCAGCAGCCCTTGACTACTCAGACAATGTATACCACTGGGTGATCCAAGAAAGAAGAGACAACGTGTATAGCTATCCATCTATGAAAATTAAAACAGATAAAATGAAAATCTCTGTCTTTGTTATTTGTTTTGTACCATTTTTTGTAAGCGTTAGTCCTTTTGTACTTGTGACATTCTTCTTCTGTTGTACTTGGCTCGTTGGCAAATATTTGTGTCTTTGTAGTTTTGTGGTATTGTACTTGTGTATGTGCTTCTGTCTCGCTATACCACTGTGTGTTTGTGTATTTATTCTTGTCTCTCTGTTCTAATGTGTACTGGCGTTCCGCTGTGTGCATGTCTCGTTTTTTATTGTTTGTGTGTATCAAATGTTCCACAACCAATATTTAAGTACACAGCATCAACCCACGACACCAATGAAGACAAGAATGTAAACAGCTGCACAAGAACGATAACCGAACAACGAAGATGAATGGAAGACAACATACACCACAGAGACACGAAGACTACAAGACACCAATGAAAACAAAATATAACCGACATGAAAATCAGACATATAACAATGAAACACGATAACAGCTCTTCACTAAAAAAATCAACAAAGTCATCAATATCATAAATTATTTATTAACCCTCGATAGGGTACACATGTAAATGGATGGCAATCAGTATTCAAACACATTTTATTAATACATTTCTGTATAAAATATGGATACAAAACACAGTTTGAAGTTCACACGCTTACTGGGTACAATTCAATTTTGCGTTACAACACACACACATACACACAAACACATTTCCCTCTAAAAATGCTGGTGGCAAAAAATTTTCGTTCTGTGTATTACAACACACACACATTGGTTGCACAGTTCACTGACACAAGCACACATGTCTAGGCTGGCCAGAAAAAAAAATTTCAAATATTTTATTAACACTTTGGCAAGGCAAAAACTGGAGCCATTTCAATTATTAATCCATACACATATTATTTCGTGGTGGTATACATTAGTAAAAACGTGATTCGTATATAAAAGTAGAAAACAGGTGTATAAAAACATGACATATATGTACATGATTATTTTCCATATAAAAGTATGAATTACAGGTACAAAATTATTATCCATATGAAATATAAGTAACTGGCCTTTGTGTCGCTAGTGTAGTGTTGTGGGGTTAAATGTGGAGTGGTGAAGTGGTGACATTGTCTGCGTGTACTTCTCGTTTAATGTATAAATAGGATAGAGAGTTTCTGTGTTGTGTGTATGTATAGATGGCAGAGTTTTGTATTTTGAAACCTACATTTGTTCCCCCAGTCGCTGTCTGTGTGTCGAGTACATCTAAAAATGTCTGTTTGTCTAGGTGGGTGTTGTGTTGTTTGGTGAGCCCTTTTGTACTGGTTTTATTGTAGTCTCCAAAACAGTGATATGTCTTACTACACAAGGACACCATTCCTGTCCCCTCATATTCTAATTTAAATAAACCCGGGGTTCTCCTTTGATAGGCTCTACCATCCTTACAGGCCTGAAATATCTCATCATTAACTGTATGTTTGGGGCATGTCTCAGATGGGAACCAAGAATTATAGACCTTATCCTATTCTTCTCGTAGGTGTGGTCTAACTACTTCTACTAGTGTGGGTGTGCTAAGTGCTAAATATAAACTATCCGTGTCCATTTCACATAACTGAAAATCTGTTCTATCAATAAATATGTCTATAAAATCATAATAAAACTCTAACATTCTCAACTTGGCATACTGGTAAAAGAAAAAACCTATCTGTAAAGGGAGATCCCACACTGTCCTCTTTTTATAACATTCAACCTCAAAAAGGTCGTCGGTCAGTTGTGTCATTTTTTTGAACAGGGGATTGTTCACTAACTTTTTCGTATCAGCACCCTTACAGTACGATACGTCTGCATGTTTGGCCTTGTTGGTTAGGGTTTTACCATAAGCGGCGTTACCCAACAACTTCATTGTCTCGGCTTTAATGGTCGGAGCATCAACACAGTCAACTTCGCGTCTGGCATCAGACACCTTATCCCCAAACACTTAGAAGCAGCTAATAGGCGTATGCTCAATAATTTGGTATATATTTGTGACCACTAGACCATGTCCCAGGTACCATTTTAATAATGGTGTGGCCAATAAGATTTTTTCCCCCGCTATAGCTACCTATAAGTGTCCGTCTGGCACTTGTCAACAATTTATGTGACTCGGCGTACTGACGCATAAAGTCACCTATGTATTCTCTACCCACCTCAATGTTCTCAGAGATGGGTTTCATCTCTGAGAAATGGTCTTTAATGTCAGCTGGCACCTCGATATCACATTCGACTAACCCAAAGAGTGTCTCGACTTTTACAGCCTCGAGAATCTTCTCTGGGGTTATGGGGAAACGTTGAAACCAGGGTTTGGTGGTTGGGAAGTTCGTCTTCATGAAATGTTGTAGGTCGCTGTCAGTCTTTTTTAGCGTTTGCCATTCACACTCCCACATTTCTTCTACACTAACCTTAGCTTCTTTAACTAGATAGTCATGTATCTGTTGTGTCTTGGCAAATAAGTCTGTCAACTTTTTGTTGTTTACGGGGTTAAAGTCTCTATTCTTGGTTAAGGTGCAGTCGGGGTGTCCGTGAAATAAACAGCCATGGAATTGGTAAGCTGTCGTATTCTTCCTATCCTAACCGTCTACTATAATATGCCTATTACCCAACGCCATTTCACCCCCACTAAACTGTGTTTTCAACTCTATCTGCTTTGTGTGTTGTACCCAAGTTAACCATTCCCTACTCTGTCATGCAAACCTGTTAAGCTTGGGTTCTCTAAAACCCTTGTCTGCTTTTCTAATCGTCGGGAAATCTGTGGGCATTTTTTGCATAATAGCCCACAGGTAAAGGGCATTAGCGTCATAGCCTTTTACACTCTGTACTGATTAATCCTGTCTACCTCTAATGTGCGTTAAGTCTGCTTCGTGATGCCTATGAAAGATTATTGAGGGACCCCCTACAATATTGTTTCTAATGGTGTCATGAACTTCTTTCTGCCGACTACCACATAACGAAAATGAGACGTCTTTGGGGAGGGTCCTAAACAAATACTTTAAAGTGACTCCTGGGACAGAAATGGCATCCTTAAACATGTCTACCCCTAACTCACCATAAAACGTAACCTGTTTTTGTAGTGCGTTAAGAAAGGGACCTACATCTTTGTTGTTGTACCAGATTAGAAAATCTGCAACAGTGGACATCTGGTACTCGCCCCAGACCTTCTGACACCCCTGGTACTCTTCGACTATAATGTTAGTGTTTTTAAGGTTGGAGAAAAATGCTGCGTATGGCGGTAACTTTGTTTCTTTTAACTTATCTAAGTGTGTGATGTATTCGTAACAAAAATGGCCTTTTGTCTCGGGGACCTTGTATGCGGCTAAATATTTGGCATAGCTGAACCCTGGCGCTAATTAGTTGCTAATATCTAAGAATTTTAGCTGTTCAGTGGCGATACACACAACGTTATTGTTTCTCTTCACTACAAATTTTAGAGGGAACTTTTTAACACAGTAAGAAATTAAATATGGTTTAATTATATTAAGATCATATTTCCCCGAGTTGAATCCTATCACCGGAGATACTTTTAGATAAGGATCAAACCTATCAATTAATTTGGTTTCCTGTCGTTCCTCTAATTTTTTATATACCTTGTCGATAGACACCCGTAGTTCCGAATACGCTGTCTCAGCGACTTGAGTCAGATACTCAAGCATTCGGTCGACTAACTGCTGGGGGTCACCTGATGAGATGAAGCATACAGGCGAGTCCAGCCCGGGGACATTTTAAGCTACTGAACAACTAAGTGGGATGTGTTTTGCTGAGAATTTCGTTGATTTGGTTTCCCCGGGCAGAGACTTACATTCAAAGTAGCATTCGTAGTCGAATGTGGCCCTGAATGGGTATACATAGTTAGGGTCTACTGGAAGCCCGTGCTCTGACAGTATTTCGCATATGGTCTGTGGTGGATTATAGACCCCGCCTTTATACCATTCTTTTGTCTCACCCCCATTACAGGTGTTACGGTGTCTTTCCATCCTCGATACCTTGTGCCATAACTTCCCACAGTTATCACAGGCAATGGACCGAGCTACCTTATTAATATCCTTAATATACATGAAGTGGTCTTTAAACAATAATAGTCGTAATGTATCCTCATGTTTCCCACTACCTCTAAGTTTGAGGACCAGGGCCTGGGTCTCGTTGAACTCAAATATATCTATATTAAGACCAAAACATTGTTCTAAATTTGGGATGTCAATTAATTTAACCCCGGGAAAATTAACAAATGAAGCTATACTTTGATGTGTTCGCCACTGGCCAGCGTATTCCCACGTGAATTTCCTAAGAGCGCTAATTTTCGCACCTTTAAATAACGCCAGGGCTCTAAAAAAAATTGTCTGTGTATGGTTTAGAGTGTTTTTTTTTTTATCGCATTGCAGTGTGTTAATGGATTTATTTTGTGTGATGTGTGTGGGAATGTCAGATAGACAGCAACCTATGGGGAACTCGGGGATATGAAAGATGTAAAATGAGGTTGCCGCTACTGTTTCTATTGTGTACTTTGTATTTGGGCGTTGTTGTGTAGCGTAAGTAAGAACATCGTGTTCATATACGGTGTTGATAAAAGTGTCAAAGTCCTGTCTGTTGTTTATTACTTGTGGGAGAGCTAGTAAAGAGGCATTGTTTGAAGAAACATGGAAGAAGTGAAAGTCTTGTGTCTCTCGATGTCTAAGGACTGAGTGGTGGCTAAGGTTTATCTTAAAGCGACTAGTTTGAGTGTTGAAGACTTTGTTCAAGGTAGAGGTCCAGTTGATATGGTGCATTTTCTGTGGACTAATAAAGAAGGTGTAGACAGACAGGTGCTTGTTGATTTTGTGGTGTGTTTTGATGGCTTCCCAGTTGTCCCTGTATGTCTGTTGTAGGGCTGGTGGAAGTGTGTGTAATGAATATAATTCTTCGGCTTCTAATATACCAGCTTCGTCGTCTACTAATTGCTCAAGAATATTTGTGTCGTGTGTCTGTTTTTTAGAACTGTGTGTCTGTGTTGTGGGTGGTCTTTTGCGCGATGATGATGATGATGATGATGCTGATGCGGGTGTGGTGTCCATCTGTTTTGTGCGACTGTGTGAAGCATGTGTTATGTCCATGGGTGTTTGGTGGTATGTGCGTATGTGTCTTTGTAGACTATCTTTATATTGAATGGCTTGCCGCATATAGGACATGAATGACTTTGTACACTACTGCCATGAACTGTGTGTTGATGCCGAAGCAGATTGAGCTTTTCTGTGAAACTTTTCCCACATGTGACACACGGGTGGCTTTCTTTCAGATGGGTGGCCATGCTTCTGGTTGACAATACCATAAAGGTTGAGGTTTGTAGGTTGATAGTAGTAATTCGGTATAAGGTCTTTATATTTTCAGCCCCGCTTTTGATTTTTATGGTAGCATGAATTCAAGGATACGGGTACTTTCAACACGTTGACAATGTACGCCTGTGAAAACCATCAAGCACAAAACATTTAGTGACCAGCAATATTGTGTTAATTTTCATACTTTAATGATCTATTGAATGATATCATCATGTGTGTGTGTGTGTGTGTGTGTGTGTGTGTGTGTGTGTGTGTGTGTGTGTGTGTGTGTGTGTGTGTGTAATATACTTTTACTTTTGACTAGTCTCCATGAGCACAGTGACATATGTAAGTTTAATATGTGTAGTCAATATGAAATTAAACATTTTCTAACTTGAAAAGGACACATTCAATATAGTGTGACACATCCTGTAGACATTATATTTGACGATGTCAATGTTGAAGAACTTAGGCGGGGTGGATCATGGTTTTGTTAACAGTGAATATGAACGACATGATATGGTTGAGTGAAATTAACTGACAGTTGGATAAATAGAACCAAAATAGTAAAAAGGCAAGCAACCCGTTAGTACAGAAGGGACACCAACCATCAGTGTCTATAAGAAAGAGCGAGAGGATCGTTTGCTGTCTTCTTATCACTAGTCTGTGACCTATTGCCCGTTGGTTATATCTATCAGAGTTATCAGTAATCACACATACATGTACACATACATATTTACAGATAACACACACACACACACGTAAACATACATATACACAAACACACACATACATATAGACATGCATACAGACATACATACACATACATATATACTTATATACAGACGTACATACATACACACACCTATACCCCACACATACATAATACCTGCTTCTACTATCACCTCACAGGTTATGTTCCTTCACTTGGTTAGAAACAAGGCTATGCTGGTTGTCGACAAGATCGACTAGCTGGTGGCGGTCCTTCGATACGTTAGATATACGGCGATCTGTGGAAACACGACACAACACATTACTATTCAGTTCCAGCAAGACACACTGCCACAGACACACACACACACACACACACACACACACACACACACACACACACACACACACATGCACATATGTACAGACATATAGACAATATACATTCACACATACATATACACACATACACACATACGTATATACATACACATATATATATACACACACACACACACACAGATATATATATATATATATATATATATATATATATATATATATATATATATATATATATATATATATATATATAGACAATATACATTCACATTCACATGCATATATGCATATATACATGTACACACACACACACACACACAAATAGACAATATACACACATGTACGTATATACATACAACCACACACACACACACACACACACACACACACACACACACACAACTATATCTACATACATATAGACATTCAGACATACAGTCAGACATACAGACACACAAACAGACACACAAACACACATACAAACAGGGAGCGAGAGAGAGAGAGAGAGAGAGAGAGAGAGAGAGAGACGTATATACAGACACGCATGCTCACACGCGAGCATATGTTTTACCAGCGAGACATTATACTCACCTAGTGCAACGATGGTCCACGTCTGGTTTTCCTCCGATGTACCTTCTTCGGCGGCCTGGGCGATTGTGGCTTGTATAGCGAATATTCCCAGTATTTATAGTGGGTTGTGCTGATGTGGCCTACACCAGCTGATACCATTATTGCGCCGCGCACTGCAATGATGATTAATCCTATAAGCTCCTACCAGCGGTTATGAGAAAAATCGAGAGTAGTGTTATTGATTTTTATTGGGTGCCCGACAATAGGTGTTAAGCTCTTAATCCTCTATCGACATTCATATGGCCTTTTATTAATATCACGAACTATTTGCCATGGCGGCTATATCAATAATACTAATAACCCACCTAGTTCATTACGACGACGATAAGCCCCTGGATTAGTTG
Source organism: Cepaea hortensis (assembly GCA_963921405.1). NCBI lineage: Eukaryota > Metazoa > Mollusca > Gastropoda > Stylommatophora > Helicidae > Cepaea > Cepaea hortensis. The sequence goes on along the minus strand of CAWUFQ010000690.1, from coordinate 56,456 downwards.
TTAGGAGAATCAGTATTGATTTTTTGTCCCACATTGTGCATGTACATCTCTGTGTTTTTTTAAGTTTTGACCTTTTAAGGACTCAGTCGGTTGTCCGTTGTTAGCACCAGTAGCTACCCCGCTACTCGTTGGTCCGATGACCGGACTAGTGGTCACTCGGGCGATGACCGGTCAAGTCACCACTACATGGGGGACGGTACCACCTTCTTTGCGCTTACTATTTACACCGACTCCTTTCGCTCCACCCTGACCGAAGACACACACATAGGAAGAACCCGCTCCTCCCAATCCTTAGTATATTTTTTAAAAATTTTACCCGCCAAAAACAACGAGCTTAACAAGCCAAAGACACAACTAAGAGGGGTCCCTTCATCACCCTCCACAGGCTCCACAGACTCCACATCATCCCAGCACAACCAAAAACCACCCAGCTCCACACGGAGCGCTCCACAAGCTCCACGTGGAGGCTCCACAATTTGGGGCTAATAGAGACCCTTATATACTACTTGATCTGTTGTGTTTACCTACAGCCAGGCAATCGTTTCTAGTCATTCTGGCAGCCAAGTTATTCCAAACACTCGCCATGTCTATATGTATCCTGCGTGTAAAATTCTCCTGTACTTACACATAATGATGTTGAACCATATCCCCAACCCCGCATGTAAAAGCTTCTTGTACTTACACATGATGATGATGATGGTGAACCATATCCACAAACCCACGTATAAAAGTCTCCTGTACTTACACATCATGATGATGAACCACATTCCTAACCCCACGTGTAAAACTCTCCTGTACTTACACATGATGATTGTCAGGATCTTAAACCTGGCTCGTTGGACCTAACATATGTGAGACAAGTACAAGTACACAAGGATTGGACTTGACACACAATGACACTAAGTTCAATGGATTTATTTACAATTCACATGCAATACGATCTAGTTTGGCATGTGATGATCATTACTATACATATACAATACATCAGTACACTTACAGACAAAACCCACAGCTTCACAGTCTGTCTCACAAGATATACAAGCACTCGACTTTCGGGCACAGAACTACACGAAGCCTTTCTCAACCCACACGTCCTGTCATGTCCGAGTTCCCAAGCCGTCTGCCGGTTTCCCCGCACAGCGCTTGCCCTGTGGATTGGATTCACGAGGACTGCGTGCGTCTTGCTTTGTCCTTGCCTGACCGCTGACTATCACGTCAGCCAGCAACCTGCGGGCAGGTAACTGGTACTCGCCTGGCGGGCGTAAAGATGTTACTGCATCTCGGTTGGAGACATTAGAGATTCTGACACGCTCCCACGGGGCTTATTCATGAAAGATTTTATATTTCATGCATACTCTATATAGATAAAGGGTTAATCTTTTAACCATGTCAGAATCGACCTTTCTGTTGTCATGTACATTGACATAGAAATACATAAGAAATGCAAGTTGTATGTTAAGTCATGTGGTGTTCAATCTTGACCACTTTCAAAGTTTCATCCTCTCGATGGATGATCACCTGAGTTGCAATATTGACCCAGTCATATCGGTAGCACCAGCATCCAATGCAACTACCTCACAACCTCTTTAAAAAAAAACGAAATAATATGCTTTTTGCAACAAAAAACATCAGGTAAGACTGTAATACGTCTTTTTATAAGCCGCATTCAACGCTCGAACTCCGACCTCATTTGGCCGGGAGCTCTTCCGTTGGTCTACAACGTTGGTAACCCTATACCATGCCCAGCTGATGACCTCTTGGAGTGTTGACAATCTGGCAACACAATGGCTATTTTTATACAACACATATTCGAATCCATTTCAATTTACCGCCCTTAGTGTAATAATGTACCAATAATTAAATGAAAGGGACATAATTTCAAAAGATCTCACATCTAATCTATTACAATTATTATTCTATTTCTCAGCGTCATAGCTTGATGCTTTTCCACACTAGCGAAAAAATGTCGATAGTGTGAATAAGTTACTCAAGATATGATTCTAAGATTACACTTGTCGAGAAATACTAATACACAATTCGTGTATTCGAAATTGGTGTTTCACAATTATTTTAGAAGCGTCATAAATTTTTAAGGTGTTTGTTTATCGTCTGCTACTTTTGGTCTAAATTTACAAACTCTCCGGAAGTACACACGAACAGCTTGTCAGAGTCCAGAAAGGGTACAGTGATGCAGTGACATCGTTACGCCCGCCATGCGACTTAGCTCCCAGCAGGGATGCAGCAACTTCGTTACGCCGCCAGGCGAGTGGTAGTTACCGGCCTGCAAGACTGCTGGCTGACGAACGACCAGCGGTCAGGCCAGGATGACGCTAAACGCACGCATGCCTCGTGAAGCCACCTGAGGTGGGAGGCAAGTGGCGAACTAGCGGGAGACAGCTCTGGGACACGGACTTGGACGGACGAATGATGAGAGAAAGGCGTTGTGTGGTTTTCTGTGCTGAAAGTCGAGTGTCTGGACATCTTGAGAGTTAGACTTGTGAGCTGTATTGTGGATGTAAGTGCATTGAAGTATTACATATATATTGTTGTGATCATCGTTCTGTATTTGATCCGTGAATAAATCCATTGAACGGTGTGTCGTTGAGTCTTACGTCAAATCACGTTGTATTTGTACTGTCTCACATGTGTTAGGTTAGCGAGCCAAGTTTAAGACCTTGACATGTGTGGACGTGGTGGCACTCGTCCGGCTTTGAAATGAACGTATTTATGTGATTAACGATTTAAAACTAAAGTTTGTGAACTTATAATTTTTGTCAAACTTTATAGTACATGTAAATGTGATCGTGGAAGGCTCATTTTGATTTATTACTACATTATTTAAACATGTGTAAGACTAGTTGTAAACGTACAGTGCATACATATCGTTTGATCTTGTAATCGTGTAAAACATTTGTGATTTGTGAAACTTGTCATCGTTTTGACCTTGTCGACATTGTGATCTTGTCGCCATTTTGACCTTGTCGCCATCTTGTAAACTTGATGTCTATGTCCTTACTGAATGCCATCTTGATGTAAGTGATGTGTCATCAATGTTATAGAGTGTTGAGATACATGTAGATTGTCTTTGTGCATTGAGTTTGTGGAACGCAGAAAGTTTTCGAAAGAAAGTAACTTGTATTGAAAAAAAAAAATTGTTGACGGACAAACTTACGACCTACAACTACACTCAACGCCATACAAACCTAATCAATACTTAGTGACAAGCAGGCACACACCAACAAATAGACGCTAATTTATTTTCCTCCAAAAACAAAGCAGGTTTTCTGCACCATCCGAAACCTTGCCGTAGAGGTCATTTGTGTTTTCGAAGTAGCGACCCTACAGTTCCTAGCCCGATTTCCAACCGTTCTTCACCGCATCCGGGGCACTTGAGTATATTTTTCTTTTCATATACTTTAAGGATGCAATTTTAGGCACATATTGTCAATAGAAATCAATTGTAAATTGTTCATTACTAACCACTTATAACATATTTTGTGTGGCTGGTATTTCATTGACATTTTTCCATCATGTCTTCATTATTTGATTTCATCGATATGGGGATAAAATTACAGTTGACAGGTGATGAATTAACAAATTGGAGTGAGAAGAAATACTCTGAATACCTACTAGTACAGGAGAAAGCCAATGAACGCGAAGAAAGAGCGGCTGAAAGAGCTGCCAAGCAATTAGAGGCAGAAACCGCTTTAAAACAAGCAGAAGCAGAACTGGCTGCAAAGACAAAGCAAGCTGAGATAAATAGTGAGTTGAAGAAGGCAGAAATAGCAGCTCAGAGTAAGAGAGAAGAACTGGAGTTACAGTTAAAGATGAAACAACTTGACACTGAGACTGCGATTAACAAAGAGTCTAAGAAATCTGAGAGACTGGAGAAAGAAAACCAGTACAAGAAATATCAAGGTATTGTACGTAATTATACCTCGGGTGACTGCATCGCAGCCTTTACCCAAAATTTTGAAACTTTAATGGAACATTACCAGGTTCCACTGTCTGAATGGAATATTGTTTATATGAGGAGTTTATCAGGGGAACCTCTTAAAGTCATTGAAACCATCCCCAAAGACCTCAGAAAAGATTACCATTATCTGAAATCTAAGATTATGGCACATTTTATGTTAGATGAGGCAGGTTACAGAGAACAATTCAGGAAGTTGAGCCCAAAACCGACTCAAACGTTCTCTGATTACCTCTGCTTAGTCCGAGATATATTTACCAAATGGACTTCAGCAGCTAAAATTGACAAAAATTATCAGAGACTAGAAGATCTGATCTCTCATCTCATCATGTTCCTCTTGTACCTTGCGGTGTCGAGGTGAAGTATAAACTTCGTGAGAGTGCCCGGTTATGGGCTTCGTATATCGACATTCCCATGGCGAAGATCTGATCATTAGAGATAAAATCATTTCATCCATTCCATCAGCATTTTCAAAATTTTTGCAAGAGAATGAATGCACTAGTGTGGATGAGATTGAGAGACGTGGTTCGGCGTATTACACAGCCAACAAACATTGTTTTGCCACTGAAGCTACTGACATTAATTTTGTAGCAGCGGCTAACTATGACAAACCCTATAGTAGGCAGAAACCTCATAGGCCTACCTCTGAGAAATTTAATCACTGTAATTATTGTAAATTTTCACATCATCAGAATGAAATGTGCGATAAGCACCCAGGATACCATACTTACCTACTAAACATGGTAAACAGACAAGATAATGAGCGTAAATCCTTCAGAAGTTTGCGTAAATGTTTCCTCTGTAAGGCGTACGGACACCATCGGAAAGATTGTAAAGGTAGGCAAATGACCAACAAAGCAAATGCCGCCTTGTTTGACAGTTCGGCGTCAGATGAAGAACAGCCAGAGAAACATCCTGTGAACTCAGCACAGGCTTTTGACATATTTAGCGCAAATAAATGCTCTGTTTGTAACACCTTTTATGAAGATGGTATTTTAACATGCGATCATGCCATCCCTATTGCCAATGAAGAAGCTAATTTGGTAGTAGATTCAAAAGGCAAGATAATCGTCCATCACGGATATGTGAATGGCAAGTCAGCTACGGTCCTTCGTGACACGGGCAGTTCACTTATTAGTCTGAAGAGAACGTTCATAATCCCTACAGACTATACAGGCAGGCACGTAACATGCAGAACATTCTCAGGCAATATTGAGAAATACCCACTCGCATGGGCATATATTGAAACACCTTTCCTCATTGGGAAAGTAAAGTGCGCTGCGTTAACAAACCCAGAGTGTGATGTAATTATTGGAAATTTACCAGAGGTGAATGATAAACCTCATGACATAACATCTATGTGTATTGATGATAACATAACATCACCATCAAATGTCATCATTGAGAATGTCACACCACCTATTGAGTGTATGGTAGCTAATGTAGCACTAACATCTCATGACATCATTGATAACATTGTTCCATCACCATCTGATATCATTGAATGTGTGAACGCAGTAACTAGATTTACTGCTAGAGTGCAAGATGAAAGTAATCAAACTGAGGCTATACAAATGCTTAGCCCAGTATCACTACCTACTAACACCATGAAGGAAACGTTTGTAACAGCTCAAAAAGCTGATCCTTCATTGTCAAAATACTTTAATCTGATCGGCCAAAAGCCAAAGGTAACCAAGAATGCAAAATGGTATTTCGCTGTGAAAAATGATATACTCACCAGGTATTATACCAGAGGTGACAATACAACAGAGCAAACTGTTTTGCCAACTAATTATCGCAAGCAAGCCTTACATCTTGCCCACGATATACCTCTTGCAGGGCATATGGCATACGTTAAGACCAGATCAAGGTTACTGACACAGTTTCATTGGCCCAAATTTTGCAATGACATTAAAGAATATTGCAGAAGTTGTGACACCTGCCAGAAACTGGTAAAAAAAAGGTAAACACCCACAGGCAAAGTTGCAAGTTACTGACTTAGCCAGTCGACCTTTTGAAAAACTATCTGTCGACATAGTGGGCCCTCTTAATCATACAACAACTAGAGGGAATAAATATATTCTAACTGTCATTGATCAATGTAGTCGCTGGCCAGAAGCTATTCCGCTAAAGAACATTACTGCCAATGATATAATGGAAGTGTTCTTCCATATATTTTCTCTGATAGGTTTTCCAGATACTATCCAATCTGATAGGGGCGCTCAGTTTATTGCCGCATCTACCCAAGCTTTCACCAAAATGTTGGGAGTGAAGCAATGTTTCAATTCCCCGTACCATCCTCACTCTAGTGGAGTAATAGAAAAATTTAACTGGGATCTAAAGCACATGCTTGCAAAAGTAACGCAAGAGCACCCCAATAACTGGGATGTCTATCTACCAGCTATTCTTTTTGCTTATCGCGAGGTACCACATTCTAGTACCGGTTTCTCTCCTTTTGAACTTATCTATGGTGCCAAACCACGGGGCCCATTAACTATTTATCACCAAATGTTAACTGACTCTACTCCAGTACTTAAACCCATATCATCATACGTATATGTTACATCATTGCGTGAAAGAATCATCAAATCGTGTATTATTGCAAAGAATGCACTAAAATTATCTGGTGCTACTTATAGACAGTATGCTGACAAAGGTAACAGGACAATAACGTTGACACCTGGACAGGACGTTCTTCTTCTACTACCTAGTGACAGACACTTATTGACTGATTCTTGGCAGGGATCTTTTAAAGTGAAGAGACAGATTTCACCTGTAGATTACGAAATCCAAATAAAAGACAAACACAAAATATTTCACATAAATATGCTAAGACCATACCACAACAGAGACAACGAACAAGACGATACGACAGCTTGTACAGTGATAATAGATCATGAAGACGACGATGCTAGTGACGAGATTCCAACACCTGCATTAGACATGACAAACTGCTTGAAGGAGATCAAAATCAACCCAAATTTAACTCAAGCAGAGACAAACAGTTGCAAACAGCTTATACAACAGTACAACACCATCTTTTCCAACAACCCAGGACAAACAGAATTAGTACAGCATCATATCACACTCACATCAAACACACCCATAAGATGCAGACCATACACCATTCCATTACATTACAAAGAACATCTACATCAGGAGATCACCAATTTAGAGAAAAACAACATCATAAGACGATCCCAATCAGACTTCTCATCACCAATGGTCATAGTACGCAAAAAGGACAGTACCATAAGACTGTGTATCGACTATCGAAAGCTCAATAAAATAACTGTTCTAGATCTTGAGCCAATGGCTAACTCTGACGATCTTTTGACAGAACTGACAGACGCTAGGTTCTTTACGAAGATAGATATGACGAAAGGATATTGGCAAATAGCAGTAGACGAACAGAGCAGACATCTGACAGCATTTGCCACACCTTGGGGACTGTACGAATGGTGCAAACTTCCATTTGGGCTAGTCAATGCCCCAGCCACATTCGTACGTATGACACGACTTCTCCTAGTAGACATTCCTAACATAATCTGCTATATCGACGACATCTGTGTTCACACAGAGACAATGACAGAGCACATTAAGACGTTAGAACAGACATTTGAACGTATTAGACAGCACGGACTGACAGTAAAGCCTGCGAAAGTAGACATAGCCTACCAGGAAATATCTTTCTTGGGGTACAAAATATCCAACGGCTTTGTCACGACAGACGATAACATTGTGTCCAAGATACTAAAACTCTCACTTCCGACTACAAAAAAACAAGTCAGAAGTTTGTTGGGACTGATAAACTATTACAGGCAGTTCATTCCTGATTTTTCCGAACTGACCGAAGTGTTTACTAATTTACTAACAAAGGATAAACCAGAGAAAATTGTAAACAATGAATGCCTACAAATTGCATTCCATAAAGTACTAGCATGTTTTTCTGATAACAGTTTAAATAATCTCATCCTGAAATTGCCCAATCTCCATTTACCTTTCAGATTGCGTACAGATGCTAGCTCCGTGGCGATTGGAGCAGTATTGTTGCAAGAGTACAATAACATCCTCCATCCCGTGTACTTCGTATCCAGGAAACTAAAGCCCAGAGAACGGGCGTGGTCCATACCTCAATTGGAAGCCCTAGCTTTAGTGGTGGGTATAACAAAATTGTCCAGATTTCTTCTAGGACGCCATTTCATCGTGGAATCTGACAGCAGCCCGTTACGATTTATAAATTCAGGTGTACCTTCAAACCATATGGTAGCGCGCTGGTCTCTTAAACTTCAAGATTATAGCTTTGAGGTTCGACATATCCCAGGCAGAACCAATTCAATTGCCGATCTTTTGTCCCGTTGTCCGACCGACCCAGTAAGCACCAATGTCTGAGTGCAATGTGTACAAATACACTCAGACCGACACAGCCATTTATCATTGAATATATTTTTTCTATTCACAAAAAGCTGTGTAATGTCTACAATATTGTGATAGGGGTTACTCCCATTATATATAGTGTTCTTATTTTACTAATTCATGTAGTGATTGTCGTGTATAATTGTGTAGTGTGTGGTAGAAAGCAAACTTTATTAATTGTATATATCAACAACAAGAACAGTGTCACATTCGCTCAAAAACTTACCGTAAGCGAACTATCCAATTTGACAGTGACATCTGCGTGTGGAACATTCCAGGGATATTTTAAAGACGTGTGTGAATGTGTAAACTAAACATTGACAGCTACACCATTGCAGTGAACCGAAATCCATAATGTTCGGTAGTGAAACATCCAACACATGAACAGTCAATCGTAATCCAGAAGGTTTTGTAGTGAAACATCCAACACATGAACTGTGAGAACATTGTACTTTCCGTAACTACATCAGACCGGAACAAGTGTGTTCTCCAAGCTTAAACATCAGCTGATTTTAGTGTTCGTGTGTACTTCCGGATTAGTTAGAAATTTAGAGCAAAATTAGCAGACGACAAATAAAAATTTAAAAATCTAAGACGATTCTAAAATCTTTAGGAATCAACAAACTTAAATACACGAATTGTGTGTTTATATATTTCTGTAGTGTAATCTTAGAATCATATCTTGATTAATGTGTTCATATTACCGACTTTTTCTCGTTAATTTGAATAAACGTCAAGCAATGACGCTAAGAAATAGAATAATGATTGTAAATTATTGTATTTCATTAATGTGAAAATTATTTCCCTTTCATTTATTTGTTATTACATCAATTCACAAAGGGCCATAATTTGAAATGTATATCCTAATGTGTTGTGTATAAATAGCCAAGTGTTGCCAGATTATTGACACAACAGGTAGCCATCTACTGGGCATGGCAGAAAGTTGCCGACATTGCAGACCAACACAAGAGCTGCTGGCCAAATAAGGTCAGGGTTTGAGCGTTTTATGCGACTTATAAACAAGCCGCATTTCGGTCTAGCTAGATGGTTTTTGTTTCAAGAACCATATTATTACGTTTTTTTTTCAATGCTGCGAGGTAGATGCGTGAAGCTGGTACTACCGATCTGACTGGGTCATTAATGCAATTAAGGTAATCAGCCATCGAGAGGATAAAACCTGACATGTGTTAAAGGTTGAACACCACATGTCTTTGAATGCAACTTCCATTCCTTATATATTTCTATGGCATATGTGTATATTTGTATGTTGATACCAATGTATATAACAATAGAAGGGTAGACTCTGACAAGGTTAGAATATTAACCCAGTATGTACATATATTATACATGAAATATGACTTCTTTCATGAATTTGCCGGGGGAGCGTGTCAGAGTCCAGAAAGGGTACAGTGATGCAGTGACATCGTTACGCCCGCCATGCGACTTAGCTCCCAGCAGGGATGCAGCAACTTCGTTACGCCGCCAGGCGAGTGGTAGTTACCGGCCTGCAAGACTGCTGGCTGACGAACGACCAGCGGTCAGGCCAGGATGACGCTAAACGCACGCATGCCTCGTGAAGCCACCTGAGGTGGGAGGCAAGTGGCGAACTAGCGGGAGACAGCTCTGGGACACGGACTTGGACGGATGCATGATGAGAGAAAGGCGTTGTGTGGTTTTCTGTGCTGAAAGTCGAGTGTCTGGACATCTTGAGAGTTAGACTTGTGAGCTGTATTGTGGATGTAAGTGCATTGAAGTATTACATATATATATTGTTGTGATCATCGTTCTGTATTTGATCCGTGAATAAATCCATTGAACGGTGTGTCGTTGAGTCTTACGTCAAATCACGTTGTACTTGTACTGTCTCACATGTGTTAGGTTAGCGAGCCAAGTTTAAGACCCTGACAAGCTGATGTTAAAATTTCTATCTCATACTTGTTCCGCTCTGGTGTAGCAATTCGGAATGTGAAATTGTTCTGATAGTTAATGTGTTCGTTGTTTCGCTGGAAAACTTCTGGATTGCAATTGACTGCAGTGGTGTAAATGTCACAGTTCAGTTCACTCTTTCGTTCACGGATTAAAATATCACTGGATATGTTCCACTCGCAGATACCACTGATAACTTGAATAGTTCGCTTGAGGTAAGTTATGAGTGCATGTGGCACTGTTCTTATTTCATAATATATACAATTAATATTGTTCGCATTCTAACACACACTACGCAATTATTCAAGACGATTACTACACTAATAATAAAATAAGAAAAAATATTTGCAGTGGGAATGAACCCTATCACATCGCATAATAGATGTACACAGCTTTTCTGAAAAAAAAATTTCACTGATGGCTGTGTTGGTCTGAGTGTTTTCTAACACACTGCACTCAGACATTAGTGCTTACTGGGTCGTTCGGACAACGGGACAAAAGATCAGCAATCGTGTTGGTTCTGCCAGCGATATGTCGCACTTCAAAGCTGTAATCTTGCAGCAAAAGTGACCATCGTGCTATCATCTGGTTTGTCGGCACTCCTGAAGTAATAAATTTTAATGGACTATTGTCGGACTCTACAATAAAATTCCGTCCCAGGAGGAATCTGGACAATTTAGTTATACCCACCACCAGAGCAAGGGCTTCTAATTGTGGTGTCGACCAATCGCGTTCTCTTGGTTTCAATTTTCTAGAGACGTAGTATACAGGGTGTAGAATGTTGTCATGTTCCTGTAACAGAACTGCCCCAATCGCCACGGAGCTCGCGTCTGTGCGTAATCTGAAAGGAATATGTAAATTTGGCAATTTGAGAATGGGATTCTTTAAACTATACTCAGAAAAATAAGATAACACTTTCTGGAATGCAAATTTTAGGCATTCATTGTTTACAATCTTTTCAGGCTGGTTTTTCGTTAGTAGGTCAGTAAATTTTTCTGTCAGTTCAGAAAAATCTGGTATGAACTGCCTATAATAATTTAATAGTCCTAACACACTTCTGACTTGTATCTTGGTAGTCGGAAGTGAGAGTTTCAGTACTTTAGACACGATGTTATCGTCTGTCGTGACAAGCCATTAGATATTTTATACCCTAAAAAGGAGATTTCTTGATAGGCTATGTCAACTTTTGTAGGCTTCACAGTAAGTCCGTGCTGTCTGATCCATTCAAATGTCTGCTGTAATGTCTTTATGCGGTCTGTCATCGTCTTTGTGTGAACACAAATGTCGTCCATGTAACAGATAATGTTTGTTATGTCAACAAGTAAGAGTCGTGTCATGCGTACGAATGTCGCTGGGGCATTGACTAGCCCAAATGGCAATTTGCACCATTCGTACAGTCCCCAAGATGTGGCAAAGGCTGTTAGATGTCTGCTCTGCTCGTGTACCGTTATCTGCCAATAACCTTTCGTCATATCCAACTTCGTAAAGTACCTAGAGTCTGTCAGTTTTTTCAGTAGATCTTCGCAGTTGGTCATTGGTTCCAGATCTAAAAGTGTTATTTTATTTAATTTTCGATAATCTACACAGAGTCTTATCGTGTTGTCCTTTTTGCGTACCATGACCATTGGAGACGAAAAATGTGATTGGGATCGTCTAATGATGTTGTTTTTCTCTAAGCTAATGATCTCTTGATGTAAGTTTTCTTTGTAATGCAATGGAATGGTGTAAGGTCTGCATTTTATTGGTGTGTTTGAAGTGAGCGTGATGTGATGTTGTACTAATTCTGTTTGTCCTGGGTTGTTGGAGAAGATGGTGTTGTACTGTTGTATGAGATGTTTGCAGCTGTCTGTTTCTGCTTGAGTTAAATTTATGTTTATTTTGATTTCTTTCAAGCAGTTTGTCGTGTCTAATGCAGGTGTTGGAATTTCGTCACTATCTTCGTCATCTTCATGGTCTATTATAACTGTACAGGCTGTTGTATCGTCTTGTTCGTTGTCTCTGTTGTAGTATGGTCTTAGCATATTGATGTGTAATATTTTATGTTTGTCTTTTATTTGAATCTCATAGTCTACAGTTGAAATCTGTTTTATTACTTTAAATGGTCCTTGCCAAGAGTCAGTCAATAAATGTCGGTCACTAGGTAAGAGGAGAAGTACGTCCTGTCCAGGTGTCAACGTTATTGTCCTGTTACCTTTGTCTGCGTATTGTCTATATGTAGCACCAGATAGTTTTAGTGCTTCTTTTGCAATAGTACAAGATTTGATGATTCTTTCACGCAATGATGTGACATATACGTATGATGATATGGGTTTAAGTAAAGGGGTGGCTTCAGTTAACATTGAATGGTAGATACTCAATGGGCCTCGCGGCTTGGCACCATAGATAAGTTCAAAAGGAGAGAATCCAGTACTAGAATGTGGGACCTCACGATAAGCAAAAAGTATAGCAGGCAAATATACGTTCCAGTTTTGGGGATATTCTTGTGTGACTTTAGCAAGCATATGCTTCAAATCCCCATTAAACTTTTCTATGATTCCCGTTGAGTGAGGATGGTATGGTGAATTGAAACATTGTTTCACCCCTAACATTTTGGTGAAAGCTTGAGTAGATGATGCAATGAATTGACTTCCTCGATCTGATAGGATAGTGTCTGGAAATCCTATTCGTGAAAATATATTTAAGAAAACTTCCATGATATCGTTGGCAGTAATGTTCTTTAACGGAAGCGCTTCAGGCCAGCGGCTACATAAATCAATGATGGTAACGATAAATCTATTCCCTCTGGGTGTTACTTGATTCAGAGGGCCCACTATGTCGACAGATATTTTCTCAAAAGGTCGACTGGCTTAGTCGGTAATTTGTAATTTGGTCTGTGGGTGTTTACCTTTTTTCACTAGTTTTTGGCAGATATCACAACTTCTACAATATTGCTTAATGTCATTGCAGAATCTTGGCCAATAAAACTGTGTTAGTAATCTTGATCTGGTCTTGGAGTATGCCATATGCCCTGCAAGAGGTATATCATGGGCAAGATGTAAGGCTTGCTTACGGTATTCAATTGGCAAAACAGTTTGCTCTGTGGTGCTGTTACCTCTGGTATAGTACCTGGTGAGGATGCAATTTTTCAGAGCAAAATGTCATCTTGAATTTTTAGTTACATTTGGCTTTTGGCCGATCATATTAAAATATTTAGATAATGAAGGATCAGCCTTTTGGGCTGTTACAAAATTCTCCTTCATGGTTTTAGGAGGTAGTACCACTGGGCTAAGCATTTCTATAGCCTCAGTTTGATTAATTTCATCTTGCACTCTAGCAGTAGATCTGGTTACTGCGTTCACACATTCAATGATATCAGATGGTGATGAAACATTTTGGTCAATGATTTCATGAGATGTTAGTGCTCCATTAGCTACCATACATTTATCTGGTGATACCATACTTTCAATGATGACATGTGATGGTGATGATGTTATGTTATCATCAATGCAAACAGATGTAATATCATGAGGCATATCATTCACCTCTGGTAAGTTCCCAATGATAATATCACACACAGGGTTAGTTAATGCAGCGCATTTTACTTTCCCAGTGAGGAATGGTGTCTGAATATATGCCCATGCTAATGGGTACTTTTCGATATTTCCAGAGAATGTTCTGCATGTTACGTGCCTGCCTGCATAGTCTGTAGGCATTATGAGCTTTCTCTTTAACCCTATAAGAGAACTTCCGGTGTCACGAAGGACTGTAGCAGGCTTGCCATTCACATATCCCTGATGGATGTTTATTCTGCCTTTGGAATCTATTACCAAATTAGCTTCCTCATTGGCAATAGGAATGGAGTGGCCGCATGTTAAAATGCCATCTTCATAAAAGGTATTACAAATAGTACATTTATGTGAATTAAACATGTCAAAAGCCTGTGCTGAGTTCACAGGGTGCTTTTCTGAATGTTCTTCATCTGATGATGAACTGTCAAATAAGGCGGCATTTGCTTTCTTGGTCATTTGCCTTCCTTTACACGCATGCCGCCAGTGGCCGTACGCTTTACAGAGGAAGCATTTTCGTGCATTTTTAAAGGTTTTACGTTCCTTATCCTGACTATTACAAAATCTACAATGATTGTATTTCTCAGAAGTAGGCTTATATGTTCTTTGCCTATTGTAGGGTTCTGATCGAGGTTTTTCATAGTTAGCAGATGCTACGAAGTTTGTATCAGTAGCCTCACTAGCAAAACAATGTTTATTGGCTGTATAGTAAACCGAACCACGTCTCTCAATCTGTTCTACACTCGTACATTCATTCTTTTGTAAAAATTTTGAAAATGATGATGGAAGGGATGTGATGATTTTATCCCTGATGATGAGATCTTCTAATTTATGAAAGTCTTTATTTACTTTGGCTGCTGAAAGCCATTTTGTAAATACGTCTCGGACTACGGAGACATAATCAGAGAACGTTTGAGTAGGTTTTGGACTCAATTTGCTGAACTGTTCTCTGTACCCTGCCTCATCTAGCATAAAATGTGCCATAATTTTTGACTTTAGATAGTGGTAATCTTTTCTGAGGTCTTTGGGGATAGTCTCTATGACCTTCAGAGGTTCCCCTGACAAACTCCTCATATAAATAATGTTCCATTCAGAAACTGGGACCTGATAGTTGTCCATTAAGGTTTCAAAATTCTGGGTGAACGCTGCAATGCAGTCACGTGCGGTATAATTTCTCACAATACCTTGATACTTTTTGTACTGGTTTTCTTTTTCCAGTCTTTCAGCTTTCTTAGACTCTTTGTCTATGGCAGTATTGGCTTCAAGCTGTTTAATTTTGAGTTGTAATTCAAGCTCCTCTCGTTTACTTTGAGCTGAGATTTCTGCCTGTTTTAATGCTTTCAGCCGCTCTTTCCTTGCGTTCGCTAGCTTTTTCTTGTGCTAGGAGGTGTTCAGAATATTTTGTTTCGCTCCACTTTGTTAACTCGTCACCAGTTAACTTTAGCTTTAAACCCATCTCGATGAAGTCGTTTAACGAAGACATGATGGAATGTTTAAATGCAAATGAGTTGTCAGACACACAATTTGTTACAAGGTGTTAGTAACGTGAAAAATTTACAATCTTGTTGAACTTACAATGTATGCCCAAATTTTCATCCGAAAGTATATACAAAAAAATATACTCAAGTGTACTGGATGCAGTGGAGAACGGTTCACACCAGGGCTAGGAACTGTAGGGTCGCTACTTCAAGGACAAATGACCTCTACGGGCCACGGTTTCAGATGGCACAGAAAACCTGCTTTCTTTTGGGAGGAAATAAGTTAGAATCTACCTTTATGTGATGTGTATGCTTGTCACTAAGTTTTGATTAGGTTTGTATGGCGTTGAGTGTAATTGTATGTCTTAATGTCGTCGGTCAACAATTTTTTTTTCAAATCACAAGTCACTTTCTTTCCCAAACTTTCTGCTTTCCACAACTAACTTCACAAATACAATCTAGATATATTTCAACACTCTACAACTATGATGGTACATCACTTACATCAAGATGACATTCAGTAAGGACATAGACATCATGTTCACAAGATGGCGGCAAGGTCAAAATGGCGACAAGTTACACAATCACCGATGTTTTACACGTTTACAAGTTCAAACAATCTAAGAGGACGAGCCTTCCACGTTCAAACAATCTAAGAGGACGAGCCCCCACGTTCACACATGTCAGGTTCTTAAACCTGGCTCGTTGGACCTAACATATGTGAGACAAGTACAAGTACACAAGGATTAGACTTGACACACAATGACACTAAGTTCAATGGATTTATTTACAATTCACATGCAATACGATCTAGTTTGGCATGTGCTGATCATTACTATACATATACAATACATCAGTACACTTACAGACAAAACCCACAGCTTCACAGTCTGTCTCACAAGATATACAAGCACTCGACTTTCGGGCACAGAACTACACGAAGCCTTTCTCAACCCACACGTCCTGTCATGTTCGAGTTCCCAAGCCGTCTGCCGGTTTCCCCGCACAGCGCTTGCCCTGTGGATTGGCTTCACGAGGACTGCGTGCGTCTTGCTTTGAACTTGCCTGACCGCTGACTATCACGTCAGCCAGCAACCTGCGGGCAGGTAACTGGTACTCGCCTGGCGGGCGTAACGATGTTACTGCATCTCGGTTGGAGACATTAGAGATTCTGACAATGATGATGAACCATATCCCCAACCCCTTATGTAAAAGCCTCTTGTACATACACATAATGATGATGAACCATATCCACAACCCCACATGTAAAAATCTTCTGTACTTACACATGATGATGATGAACAATATCCACAAACCCACGTATAAAAATCTCCTGTACTTACACATGATGATGATGAACCATATCCCCAACCCCGAATGTAAAAATCTCCTGTACTTACACATAATGACGATGAACCATATCCACAACCCCACGTATAAAAATCTCCTGTACTTACACATGATGATGATGAACCATATCCCTAACCCCACGTGTCAAAGTCTCCTGTACTTACACATGATGATGATAAACCATATCCCCAACCCCACGTGTCAGTCTCCTGTACTTACACATAATGATGATGAACCATATCCACAACCCCACGTATAAAAATCTCCTGTACTTACACATGATGATGATGAACCATATCCACAAACCCACGTGTAAAAGTCTCCTGTACTTACACATTATGATGATGATGGTGAACCATATCCCCAACCTCAAGTGTAAAAGTCTCCTGTACTTACACATGATGATGATGAACCATATCCCCAACTCAGTCTGTAAAAGGCTCCTTTACTTACAAGTCAGCGGAAGCCCCAATGGTTAGCACGCTCGCCTGCCGGCCTGGTAGTCATGTGTTCAGATCCTCATTGAGGCGAGGATTGTTTGAACAATTGAGATCTACGCACATGTCAGTTTAGCTTAACATGGCTACCAGGAAATGATCAGGGAAATCAAGGTCACGTGCTGATATAGACACGTCACGTTTTAAAATGTGTACACGGGTCCTGTACTGAGTTGTTGCTGTAGGAAAGTCAAGTCAACTGCCATCTTATCTGGCTCCAATGTTTCATACATCGATCGTCACTCCATGTGTCATGTCATTTATATCGCACAGGCTGCCTTCACCGAGAATTATCTCTGTGACCTGTTTAGGCGGGGTCAACCACGGAGTTAAGGTCAATGTTAAACCAGTCTGTATCTAACGAAAGTCAGTGACGTCGCACTTGTTTAAAACAGGAATATCGATAATATGCACCTGTATGTTGTATGATTGGATACGGCTCTAGTATTTAAGATATGTCGCTTCTTCTCCCGCTCATACGTTTGTTTGTTTATTCCATGACAAAGGTGTCTTCAGTTTTCACACAGGTAAGGTTACTTGTGGCGGGCGCGCTAGCGAAGTTGATTGCGGACTGCGCGGGTACTGCCTTGAACACGGTTTAGACGTGGGTTCGATTACTAGGCTCGAATACTACACAAGATAGAGCAACACTGGCCACTATGCATTCAGGTCTACACAATGTAATGTCCCTATCATATCACAGACCCTTAGCGGGAAATTGCTTCGAATCAAATTAATATTATTAAGACAATATTTACTTAACACAAAAATAAATATTAAGATGTACATTGTTGTATACCATATCGTATTCAAACGTCAAGAGCGTTCAATGTTAAGTCTGTCATTGTATTGAGACAAGGCAATGCTTGCATGGTGAGAAAGTTATATTACAATATAGACAGAACCCGTTTACATATGGTGCGGGCAGAACTTGTTAAAACACCGACAGAACCTATAGAACTTTGTAACATAAAGGTAGAACCTTTTAATTTATGGGCATAATCGTTTACAATTTGGGCAGAAACTTCTACGCATAAGCAAGCTGCTCAATCCTCACGACCCTTACATGGGGTATTGCTTAAGAGGAAGTGTGAGTGGGTGGATGAGTGTATTTTGGGGCGCGCTGGCGCGCATGGTGTGTGTGTGTGTGTGTGTGTGTGTGTGTGTGTGTGTGTATGTGTGTGTGTGTTGAGTGAGAGAACAAAACTAAAGAATAATATTTAATTTACCACTATTAGGTTAATAGAAAGAAATATAAGTATAATGTCTCTCTCTCTCTCTCTCTCTCTCTCTCTCTCTCTCTCTCTCTCTCTCTCTCTCTCTCTCTCTCTCTCGCTCTCTCTCTCCCCCTCTCTCTATCTCTCTCTCTCTCTCTCTCTCTCTCTCTCTCTCTACTGTCATTCGTGCAGGTCTGCATGTTTGTCTTTTTGTTAGTCTGTCTCTCTATTTGTCAGTTTGCTTGTCTGTCTTTCTGGCTATCTGGCTGCCTACAGACTGAGCTGTCTTTATATCTGGTTTTCTGCCTGCATGTGTGTCTCCCTGCTATCCTGCTAGCCTGCCTGTCCATCTGTATGTTCGTGTATATATGTCTCCTATCTACCTACTTATATGTCTACCTGTCTGTATGTATGTCAGTGTATCTGCCTGCCTGATAACTAACTACGTAATTGTATATATGTCTGTTTTTCTGCCTGTCTGTCTGCCTCTCTGTTTGTTTGTCTGCTTGTAGGTTCGTCTATCTGTTTTTCGCATTACCTAGTTATTTATCTGTCTGTCTGTATGCTTTCGTTTTGTCAGACTGTCTTTCTGTCTTATGCCTGCCTGCCACTTGTTGTGTCTATCAGTATCAGACTTTCTGTCCGCTTGTCTGTCTTTCTGGCTTTCTGCCTGCCAACTGACTGACTTGTATGTTGTTCTCTGTTTGTCTGCCTATCTGTCTGTAGACTGCCCTTTTGTCAGTCTGTCGTCTTTCTGTCAGTCAGTCAGTCAGTTTGCTTGCCTGCCTGTCTGCCTGCCTGTCTGTCTGTATGTCTGATTACAAATTGTAGGCTCTGTCGACCCGGAAGCCCAGGTCAATTTTAAAAAAAACACCTTTGAAGCCACTACCCTTTGAATTTGAAGCCACTACCATGGGGTCGGCAGCCAAGCGTCAGTGTATGGGCGTAACTATTCAGCAAGGAATGTGACCTTCGGCAAAGAACTACCTTGGCTCGATTATCCATTCAGAAAAATGAGCCGGTGTTTTGGGCATAAAGGGAACGGTGCCAGCACATAACTGTCTAGCCAGAAAATAATCCCCTCGAATAAAATAGGGGAGACCTTATTCCCAAACAGGGCCCTGAACGTGTATTCCTAACGTGTATTCCCTAACCCTAACCCTAACCCAGACTCTAACGCAAACCCTAACCCTAACCCCATCCCTAACCCTAATCATACACAATAGCACTTGCTTACCTTCTTTATTATATTACAGCTTTCTATAATATATGTGTATATATATTTAATACATTATACTGGCCCCCCAATGATATGCCAGTTTGTACTGCACTCTAATATAGAAGATATAGACGTCATGTGACTAGCCCTGTTTGGGAATAATCACTTCGAATAAAATAGAGTCCGCCAACAAAGGAAACGCATGGCCGCCTATTCCTCCGTGTTTGGAGATCAACAACACATAGCAGGTTCCCGTTCGGCGTTTGTTGATACATAAATAAACATGATTAACTGATTGAATGTTTTGTTTAGGTAAAGTTTGTCTGATGGAATAGTTTAGTTTAGTCGATGTGTAGTCGATGGATCAACATCACGGCACATTGGTGTGACCCATAAGTGATCCGTTCTCCTCCTAACTCAAACCTGAGTCTGGAGAAACTTAGCTTAGTGCACGAACTCCGTAGCACCGGCGAGGATCCTGAAATACTTTGGTTACATTTTTAACTTGAAATTTTCCCGGGCAGCGCCGTTACGCTACTCTTTTTCGATTTCCAACTGCCAAGGGATATGTTTACGTCCGCAGCAATACACACGGGCGTCTGATCTCACTACCCAGAGACCATGGGAAATTTTATTACTAGAAGCCCACGTGAAAAAAAAATGTCAACCCTGCATGAACCCGGGACCTCCAGCACTCGAGGCGGACACCATACCTCGAAGACTACGCAGCCCCTGTGTCTGATTGAATGTTGTGTTTTACTAAAGTCTGTCTGAATGAATGTTTTGTTTCACTAAAGTCTGTCTGACTGAATGTGTTGTTTCACTAAAGTCTGTCTGACTGAATGTTGTGCTTCACTAACGTCTGTCTGATTTAATGTTGCGTTTCACTAAAGCCTGTCTGAATGAATGTTTTGTTTCACTAAAGTCTGACTGAATGAATATTTTGTTTCACTAAAGTCTGTCTGATTGAATGTTTTGTTTCACTAAAGTTTGTCTGATTAAATATTTTGTTTCACTAAAGTCTGTCTGACTGAATGTTTTATGTTACTAAATTATGTCTGACTGAATGCTTTGTTTCATTAAAGTCTGTATGACTGAATTCTTTGTTTCCCAAAAGTCTGTCTGAATGAATGTTTTGTTTCACTTAAGTCTGTCTAAACTGAATGTTTGTTTAATTGAAAAATACGATTTATTGTACACTTTATTATTGTTTACATTTCTCTTCGACTGTCTCTACCTGTTTTCCCACTGACCATTCTAGTTGTCACGATGTTCTCCAATGCCCCTCTTCTTATCACATGACCAAAGAATGTTGTTTGTTTATTTCTTATAGTTGTATATAATGCTTTAATTTCATTAGCCTCAGCCAGACAATCGTTGCTAGATACTCTGGCAGTAAAGTTAGTTAGTTAGTTAGTTAGTCGACAGATCATCCTCATTGCACATCGAACCATTCAGTCCATAAGTGCTCGGATCCCCTCCTCAGCAAATCCCGCAACGTGTAGCGGCTAACGACGCCAGTTCTGTGTTGGTTTATCAATCTTCTTTGGTTTCCTGCGTAGTGTTCTTGTTTGGCCACCCCTCTTTTAATTTGCTGCTCTCGCAGTCTGGCCATTGTTGTAGATTCACAGTCATCACTTGGTTCTCGCAAAAGTCTCACTTCTCGTAGAGCATTCAGAATGTCAGCCTGGTCCATGGCGCGTCCGCCCTCCACAGTAGCCTCACCTGCGAGCTTGTCAGCCCGCTCATTTCCTTGTACTCCCGCATGCCCTGGCACGAAGATGAAACTAATCTTTGCCAGCCGAGACCGCTCCAGAGGCAGCAACCATTCTCTTCGGATCGACCCCTCCTCTATCCTCTTGATCATGTTCATTGAGTCGCTAAGGAAACAAGCCCTAGTGAATGTCTGTGTCTCGAGCCATGTTATTGCTTTACTTACTGCCATGACTTCCATGGTCAGGCTACTTGTGGTTTCAGTGAAAGCACCAGAGTCCTCCTTCACAATTCTCCCTCCGGCCCGAGCTGTAAAGGCCCATGAGCTTCTCACATGTCGGACGACCGACCCATCTGTGTAGATGACCGCGTCGCCGTCTAGCGAATTCTCGAAAATCAACGCCTGTACTTCAGCCTCAACAGCAGCCGGATTTTCTTGTCTGCATTTTCTATCTAGTTGGATGCAAACTGAAAAGGATGTGCAGAAGTCTGTTGGCACTTGCACCCACTCCTCGCCAGGTTCTAAGTCCTCAAGTGAACACACCTGTTGAAGAATGTCTTCGGCTTGACCCATCCACGACCGTCCTCTTTTTAACCTGCTGCCCTTCACCTTCCTAATTTCACTATGCAGTGGATGTTGTGTGTTTGCGTTAATTCTGAGGTAGGCGCGGGCCCTGCAAACTTGTATTCTCTCTTCAATGGTTAGAAAATCAAGAAGGTAGCGCATCGCCCTGCATGCTGTATCTCTTGTACATCCAAGAATAATGCGCATAGCTTCATTCTGTATCCTTTCCATCCTTTCTATCTGCTTATGGCTGAGAGTCAGGATTGCCATTGCATACTCCAAAACAGACATGACCAGCCCCTCGTACAGAAGACATAGATGGCGCTGCTCACAGTTTGCTGCCGCCATCACCCGCATCGCTGCCAAACCCCGCTTGGCCTTTGTTATCACCTGGTCTATGTGCACATTATAAGCAAGGCTTCGATCAAACCGTATCCCCGGGTAATTCATTGCCTGCGTTCTTTCCACCGTCTCTGAACACAGCATTACAGTTGGTGTTGGATTGTTGACAATATGATTATTCAACGAGAACCAAGTCACTGTTGCCTTTGTTGGGTTGACCATTGCCCCAGCTTCATCACACCAAGTACTTATGCGATTGAGTTCGGTTTGTAGTTCCACAGCAACCTCCTCTCTATCCTTACCCTGACGATACACGAAAACATCATCGGCATATGACAATGTCCTGCCAGGTCCAGTGATCTGCTCACTGGTGATTCTCACTGTGTAGGCGTTGAACAGTACCGGAGATAATGGTGATCCCTGTGGTAGGCCAGGATATATTGTTGTTGGTTCCGAAGTCCAACTGCCACATCTAAAAACTACTTTCCGTTGGAAGAGGGCTGCAGCGATCCAACTAAGGAGGAATGGACTTACGTTTAGTTCAAGAAGCTGAAACATTAAAAAATCCAGTGGTACTCTGTTGTATGCGTCCTCAAGATCAATCGCTGCAGCAACGGTTTCAGTGCCTGAGTGGAAACCTTCATAGACATCATGGGCAAAGACTGCTGCATTGGTCCAGGTTTCTCTTTTTGGACGGTACCCACCTAGGGTAGGTGGGAAAACACCTTGCCTCTCTAGTTGGCTTGATATTTTCCTGGCAATTACCTTCTCTAGCAGCTTGCCTATTGTATTCTGCATGGTTATAATTCGATATCCCTGAATTTTTTTGTGGTCTTTGTCAGGCTTCGGCATTCCACCATTCCTCCTTGATGCTAGCACTCCCTATACTGTTGTTGTACATGTCTGTTAGTTTCTCTAGCTCATTGTCGGTACACCTATTTATGTCGTCGTATCTTATGCCATCAGGACCTGGAGCACTGTTTTTTGATCAGTAGAAAGTTATTCCAAACATCCGTCATATATATTCATCATTGGCACCTTTCCGTCTTGACAGACGATAGTTTGGTACATTGTGCTTCAAAAAGGCTTAATAACTACGATCCATGGCGGTGGCGAGTGTGGCTGGTAAGGCCAATTCTTGCTGCAAATGTTTGCCCACAGTAGGTGCATGTGAAAACATGGTCACTTCCACCATTTTGCACCATCTTACGTCTCTCACGCTCTGTGTGTGCTTTATCTGCAATCATTTTCTCCTTTGTCTTTATTCCATTTCTGATAGTTGCCCTCCATGCAACACGTTCAGCGGCGACGTGCTCCCAATGTGCATTATCAATGCCTGTATCAATCATGTCCCGCTTACACACATCTTTGTATCGTAGTAGAGGCCGACCCTGAGATCTCCTACCCATCTGTAATTCACCAAAAAAGATGTCCTTTGGTATTCTACCATCATCCATCCTCCTAACGTGTCCTATCCATCTAAGTCTGTGAAGACTGAGCATGGAATACACTGTCACACAACCTGATCTTACCAATACTTCAGTATTTGTGATTTTGTCTTGCCACTTAATACCAAGTATTCTTCGCAGACACCGCATATGAAAGCTGTTTAAACGTTTCTCTTGGCGTGAGTAAGTTGTCCAGGTTTCACTGCCATAAAGAAGAGTACTAAGGACACAGGCTTGGTAGACGAGGACTTTTGTTTTGGCAGTAAGCTTCCTGTTCTCCCAAACTCTTTTTGCTAACATGTTCATTGTTGTTGCTGCCTTGCCAATCCTGATGTTGATTTCCTGATCGAGGGATAATTTGCTATTTACCTCTGATCCTAGATATGTAAAATGGTCTACTATCTCCAGTTCGGCGTCGTCAATAAAGATTGATGGTACACAATGTGCACCTTGTGACATAATCTGTGTCTTCTTTTTGTTAATTGTTAAACCAAATTCAGAACAAGCATTGGAGAATGCAGATAGTAGATGTTGTAATTCTTCCTCAGAGTGGGTCGTAATCGCAGCATCATCCGCAAAAAGCAACTCTCTGATTAGTACCCTGCTAATTTTGGTCTTGGCCTTCAATCTCTGAGCATTATAGAGGCCACCATCTGAGCGTGAGTGAATGTATATACCGTCATCCTGATCATGAAAGGCATATTTCAGTAGAAGTGAAAAGTATATCCCAAAGAGGGTGGGGGCTAGTACACAACCTTGCTTAACCCCACTCTTGATTTCAAACTCTTCTGAAGTTGAGCCATCAAACTTGATTATACCTTTCATGCCTGTGTGGAACGATTCCACAATGGACAGAAGAGTTGGTGGGCAGCCAATCTTCTTTAGTGCTTTGAACAGACCCTCACGACTGACCAAATCGAATGCCTTTGTGAGGTCAATGAAGGCAATAAACAGTGGCTGATTTTGTTCCCGGCATTTGTCTTGCATCTGTCGCAATGAGAATATCATATCAATGGTAGACCGGTTCTGACGGAAGCCGCACTGTGATTCAGGGTAGACTTGATCTCCCAGGACTTGAAGTCTGTGCAGGACAATTCTGGCAAATACTTTCCCAACAATACACAGAAGTGAGATACCCCTATAGTTGTTACAGTCGCTCCGATCTCCCTTGTTCTTGTACAGTGTTATGATGTTTGAATCTTTGAAATCCTGTGGGACTTGTCCTTCTCGCCAGCATAGCTCTATTAGCTGGTGGATCTGTAGAGCGAGTGTGTCTTGCCCACTCCTGATTACCTCTATTGGAATTCCATCCTTACCTGGAGCCTTGCCAGATGCAAGCTCATTTATAGCACACTTAACTTCTGTTATAGTGGGAAGTGTGTCCAGGTGGTCAAGAGTTGGCAGGGCCTCTATGGCGTTGAGGGCATCATCCGCTAGCTTGGTCTCATTTGAGTAAAGCTCTAAATAGTGCTCGACCCATCTATCCATCTGCTGTTTCTTATCAGTGATGATTTCTCCAGTCAAGGTTTTCAGCGGTGCACTTCTTTTGATCATTGGACCACAGGCTTTCTTTATCCCTTCATACATGCTTCTGATGTTTCCCTTATCACTTGCGATTTGAATGGACTCACATAACTTGATCCAATAGTCATTCGCACACTGCCTGGCAGCCTTTTGTACATCCTTCCTCGCTTGCTTCAGCTCACTCAGAGTGTTACGCGTTGGTCTTTCCTTGTTTCTTAAGAGAGCTATCTTCTTTTTATCAATCAAGGGCTGCAGTATCTGGCTGTTTGCTGCAAACCAGTCCTGCCTCTTATGATCCACAGTGCCGTAAACCCCTACCGCTGTTTTATAAATAGTTTCCTTAAGTTTACTCCATTTATCATTTACTATACAATTTTCTGATGTATCATTGAAACCGTCTTCAAGTTGCTGTTGAAATTCAAAGCACTTTCCAGGATCGTGAGTGTTAGTAATATTAATCCTGGGGCTAGACTTGTGTTTAGCTGTGTAGATTCTCTTTGGTCTCAGTCTAACCCTTGCAACAACCAAAGAATGATCTGTATCACAGTCAGCACTGTGGTAACTTCGAGTTAATGATGTATGGTTCAGATGTTGTCTCCGTGTGATAATGAAGTCCAGCTGATGCCAATGGCTGGATCTTGGGTGTTTCCATGAGACCTTATGCATCTCTTTTGTTTTAAAAAAGGAGTTTGTAATACATAGGTCATTTCTAGTGCAATGCTCCAGCAGCCTTTGCCCATTATCATTCATGCGACCGATGTTGTATTTTCCAAGGCACACTGGCTATGAACTCGAGTCCTTGCCCACACGAGCATTGAAATCACCGAGCATATAAATGTAGTCGGATTTTGGAACTGCCTTGATCGCAGAGTCTAGCTTCTCATAGAACGTATCCTTCACATCATCAGAGGAAGCGAGTGTCGGTGCATATGCAGTGGGAATGGTGGCAAATCCACAAGAGTTTGCCAAGCGCAGTGATAATAATCTTTCATTACCTCCAGCTGGGATATCAATCATTCCCAGTAGCGAATTCTTCACTGCAAAGCCCACACCATGTTGCCTTTTTTCTGCCTGCCCTCTTCCCTTCCAAAAAAAAAGTGTAATTGTTTTCCCTGAGTGACCCTTCCTCAGCGAGGCGAGTCTCGCAGGCCAGCAATATCAATGTTAAGACGATTGAGTTCAGCATCAATCACAGCCGTTTTTCTCACATCGTCAATATCTGTCAAGTCAGTGGAAAATCCTGGACACATGGTTCTCACGTTCCAGGTTGCAAGCCGTAGCTTGAGGTTTCTATTCTTTTTATTAGTACCTGGTGCATAGGGTTTACAGCCTGCGATTCAGATTTTGTCCTAGCCCCAAGCACCCATTGAAGCAGGCAGGCTGTGGCGGATCAGCACCCAATTGGCTGGGGGCTGCCCAGCTTGAGGCGGATGGTAGCTGATCAGTGACACCTGTAGATGTCTCCCACCGTCAGAGGCAACGCGTGGCGCCCCATGTCTACGCCAACTGACAAGGACTTATAACCCGTAACAGTTGCCTCTCGCTTTGATTCCGAGACCGGTTAAGACCAGGGATGGAATTATTGCCTCTCCATAGCACAAAGCCTGGGCTAAAATAAAGTAACCATGTGTTGCCCATGCAGCATGATCCCTCTCTCGGCCTGCCTAGTTCACTCCAGAGGAAAGTTGACACCTATAATCTGGAACAAGACAAGCTGCAGAAGCTGCCGGATCAGCAAAGCAATGCTCCAACTGTCCGCCTGTTGGAGCTTCAATCCTAGACCAGCTGCCAACCAAGGCTTAGGGCCTGGTCTGCCCTGCCATGACTTATTTTGTCTTTGGGTTGCATTTCCTCGCACCAGGATAAGGCTAGTACAATCCCAATTGCGCTCTTCCGCCCGAAGCCGTTGGCACAATGTGGGGTGTCGGGTTTGGTAAGCGCCGCCCAACATTTGGCGCTGACAGAAAGCAGGTAGTACCGTCTACTGTCATACGGTAGCTCAGTCATATCTGACTAAGACCTGACTGCCATATATATATATATATATATATATATATATATATATATATATATATCTTATATATATAACAGAGTGTATGTATATATGTATGTATGTATGTCCTTTATACGTTCGCGAACGGTCCATCCGATTGAGATGAAATTTTCTACACGTCTTCCTCTCATTCCATCGCTGCCAACTGTCATATTTGTTTTTTTTTCTTCCTCCTCCTCCCTCCTCCCCCTCCCTAAATACGTACGTAAATATATGATGATGATGATGATGAAAGAATCCCCGAACCACAACGCTAGGAAAAGCGAAGAAAATGACGTGACTACACAGAATCGACACACGGCAATCATCATCATCAAGTGCCGTGCCGGCTGGCGTAGGCGTTCATGGCTCTCCATAGATCTCGGTCTTTGGTTTTCTGGATCAACTCTGCTGCTGATATTCCTCCATGCCACGGCAATATCAATAACAATTCATCTTTTTGTGTGTAAGGAAGTTATCTACAGTCATGTAGAAGGGAAGAACAATCAATGGAAGGACCGAAATCACAGAACCTAGATGAGTATGAATTCGGAATGGCGAACTCCCTTCTCCTCACTTCTCCTCCTCCCTCTACCTCCTCCCTCTACCTCTTCCCTCTACCTCCTGCCTCCACCCTCCTCCTCCTCCCTCGTCCCCCTCCCTCTCCCTCCTCCTTCTACCCTCTTCCTCTCCCTTTCTCCTCCATCCTCCTCCTCCTACTCCTTCCTCCTTCTCCTCCTCCTCCCTCCTCCTCCTCCTCCTGCCTCCTTCTCCCTCATCCTCCTCCTCCTGCCTCCTTCTCCCTCATCCTCCTCCCTCCTCCTTCTCCCTCCTTCTCCCTCTTCCTCCTCCATCCTACTCCCTCCTCCCTTCTCATCCTCCCTCCTCCTCCCTCTTTCTCCTCCTCCTCCCTCCTCCTCCTCCCTTCTCCTCCCTCCTCCTCCTCTCTGCTCCTCCCTTTTCCTCCCTCCTCCTCCTCCCTCTACCTAATCCCTCCTCCTCCTTCTCCACATCCCTCCTCCTCCTCTCCCCTCCTCCTCCTCCTACCCTCTTCCTCCTCCCCTCCCCTCCTCCCTCCCTCCTCTTCCTCCTCATCCTCCTCCCCTCTTCCAATTCCTCTCTCTTCCTCCCTTTTCCTCTCCTCCTACCTCCTCCTCCCTTTTCCTCCCTCTACCTCCTCCCTCCTCCTCCTCCACCTCATTCCTCCACATCCCTCCTCCTCCCTCTTCCTCGTGCTCCCTCCTCCTCCTCCCCCTCCTTCTCCTCCCTCCTCCTTCTCCTCCTCCTTCTACCTCTTCCTCCCTCCTCCTTCTCCCTCCACCTTCTCCTTCTCCCTCCTCCTCCTCCCTCCTTCTCCCTTCTCCTCCTCCCCCTCCTTCGTTCTCCTCCTCCTCCTCCTCCTTCTTCCTCCTTCTCCTTCTCCCTCCTCCTCCTCCCTCCTCTTCCCTCCTCCTCCCTCTCCTCTTTCTCCTCCTGCCTCCCTCTCCCTCATCCTCCTCCCTCCTCCTCCTCCTTCTCCCTCCTTCTTCCTCTTCCTCCATCCTACTCCTTCCTCCTCCCTTCTCATCCTCCCTCCTCGTCCCTCCTCCTCCTCTCTCCTCCTCCCTCCTCCCTCCTCTCTCCTCCTCCCTCCTCCCTCCTCCTCCTCCTCCCTTTTCCTCCCTCCTCCTCCTCCCTCTACCTAATCCCTCCTCCTCCTTCCTCCACATCCCTCCTCCTTCTCCCTCCTTCTTTCTCTTCCCCTCCATCCTACTCCCTCCTCTTCCCTTCTAATCCTCCCTCCTACACCTCCTCCCGCTCCTCTCTCCTCCTCCTCCTCCTCTCTCTCCTCCCTCCTCCCTTTCCTCCCTCCTCCTCCCCCCTCTACCTAATCCTCCTCCTCCTTCCTCCACATCCCTCCTCCTCCTCTCCCCTCCTCCTCCTATCCTCTTCCTCTTCCCCTCCCCCTC
This sequence comes from Cepaea hortensis, assembly GCA_963921405.1. NCBI lineage: Eukaryota > Metazoa > Mollusca > Gastropoda > Stylommatophora > Helicidae > Cepaea > Cepaea hortensis. The sequence goes on along the minus strand of CAWUFQ010000690.1, from coordinate 27,262 downwards.
CTCCCTCTCCCTGCTCTTCCTTCTCCATCCTCCTCCTCCCTCTTCCACCTCCTCCCTCTTCCTCTTCCTCCCTCCTCCTTCCTTTCCTCCTCCTCCTACCTCCTCCTCCCTTTTCCTCCTCTACCTCCTCCCTCCTCCTCTCTCCACCTCATTCCTCCACATCCCTCCTCCTCCCTCTTCCTCTTCCCCTCCTTCTCCTCCTCCTCCTACCTCTTCCTCCCTCCTCCTTCTCCCTCCACCTTCTCCCTCCTCCTCCCTCCTTCTCCCTCCTCCTCCCCCTCCTGCGTTCTCCTCCTCCCTCCTCCTCCTCCTTCTCCCTCCTTCTCCTCTTCCTCCTCCTCCCCCTCCTCCCTCTCCCTCCTCAATCCTCCTTCTCCCTCCTCCTAATATTCCTCCTCTCTCCTCCTCCTTTTCTCTCCTCCTCCTTCCTTTTCCTCCCTCTTCCTCCTCCCTCTTCCTCCTCCTCTTACTCCTCCTTCCTCCTCCTCCTCTTTCTCCCTCCTCCTCCCTCCTCCTCCTCTCTCCTCCTCCTCCTTCTTCCTCCTCCTCCCTCTTCCTCCTCCTCCCTCCTCCTCCTTCCCCTCTTTCCCCCCCTCCTCCTCCTAATCCCTCCTCCTCCCTCCTATTCCTCCCTACTCCTCCCTCCTCCTCCTCTCTCCGCCTATCTCTTCCTCCCTCCTCCTCCTCCCTCCTCCTCCTCCCTCTTCCTCCTCCTTCCTCCTACTCCTCCTTTTTCTTCTTCTCTGCTGCTGATGCCGCTGTTCCATTTACCCAAGTTAATTGTTGGGGAATATGTAAAGATCTTTCAAGTGCTCTTTCTAATGCTTTTTGTAAGTTGGTCTTCGTTTATCTAAGGTTGTTCTAACCGCAACCAATAAATGATTAGACAGACAGACAGACAGACAGACAGACAGACAGACAGACAGACAGACAGATAGACAGACAGACAGACAGATAGATAGTCGGGAACGGGAGCTTATATGACTACTTATATGAATTAAATGAGATGCTCCACACCAGAGCCAGGCGATGCCGGGCAGGGTCAGACAGACAGACAGACAGACAGACAGACAGACAGACAGGAACGGGAACGGGAGCTTATATGACTACTTATATGAATTAAATGAGATGCTCCCCACCAGGGACTGGGCGAAGTCAGGCCGGGTCTGCTAGTATATATATATATATATATATATATATATATATATATATATATAATTATATAATATATATATATATATATATATATATATATATATATATATATATATATATATATATATATATATCCATCATGTGCCATGCCGGTAAGCGTGGGCGGTCATGTTCTGCCATCTCACTCGATCAACAGAGTCGTGGATCAGTTCCGTGTTTCTGTCTCGACCATGCCACAAGGCCAAGCTATCCAGATACTTGTTTCTAGGTCTTCCCCTTGGTCTGTTCCCCTCGATCTTACCAGTTGTCACCAAGTTCTCCAAATCATTTTCTTCTCATAACATGCCCAAAAAAATTGTGACTGTCTACGTCTAATGTCTCTGATCAGTTTACGATCTTCATTTGTTTCTTGAAGGACTTGTACATTGGTCTTTCTGGCTGTCCATGGTATTCTTTGCATTTTCCTCAGGAAACCACATTTCTACAGCCATCAGATGTTTTTCAGCCTGGCTGCTCATTGTCCAAGCTTCACATCCATATAAAAGTACAGGTTCTATGTAGCATCTCAACACTCTTTTTCTCGTTTCAATTGACATCTTTTTATTGGTAAGTATGTTTTTCATCTTGCTAAAGGCTACTTTTGCCATGGCGATTCTTGTTCTAATCTCTTCAAGGCATCTCCCATCAGATATTATTACTGTTCCGAGATAATTGTACCTATTCACTTGTTGAAGAATATTCCCATTTACTTGTATATTACACTGTGGTATTTCGTTCTTCCTAGTGACGACCATAATCTGTGTCTTTTTACAATTTAATTCTAACCCTTGTTAATCACTGTGTGTAACAACCGCATCTACTAAATTTTGCAGGTCCTGTTCATTGTCTGCAATCAAGACTGTATCATCTGCATATCTAATGTTATTGATGCATCGTCCCCCAATGTTGATTCCTTCCATATTTTCAATATTTCTGAAAATATTTTCACTGTACAGGGAAAACAGATCTGAGACATTACACATCCCTGTCTCACACCTCTCTTAATAGGCTGATATTGGCTTACTTCATTATCAACTCTTATGGCAGCATGTTGTTTCCAATATATGTTTTTTTACAAGTCTAAGGTCTTTCCCATCAATTTGTAGATCTTCAAGCATCCTTATCATGTTAACATGTCTCACTTTATCAAAAGCCTTTGTGTAGTCAATAAAGCAAAAGTGTAGATCTTTGTTTACTTCTATAGAACGTTCGATTACGGTTCTCAGTATATACACAGCATTTACTGTACCCTTGCCTACTACAAACCCACATTGTTCTTCTCATATTTCAGGTCGTATTTTCCTCCTACACTGTTTGCATGATAATTCTTAGCAAAATCTTCGTGATGTGACTCATTATACTAATTGTTCGATGTTGATCACATTCCAAGGCTCCTGATTTCTTTGGGATTGCAATAAATACAGAATTACATAACTCATGAGGTATATTTCCAGTATCATATATTGTATTAAGCAGACTGGTAACTTTATCTATTCCATATTCTTCTAAAACATTAATCATTTCTGTTGTGACGCTGTCTGGACCGGAGTCTTGCCAGATTTCATATGATTAAAGCATTCTGAACCTCCATCTTCAAAATTGCTGGCCCTTCATTGCTATTTTGAACAATATATTGTTCGTCTCTGTTATCGTCATAAAGGTTTTTCACGTAATCTGACCATTCATGTAATATCTGATCTTTTTCTATTATGACTCTTCCATCTTTTGTCTTTAGGCAGCCTGCTGATGTACGTGTTCTTTGATTAGTAATCTCCTGAATTCTTTTGTGCATTAGTTTCGCATTTTTACTGTTGTGTTGTTTTTCAATTTCTCTGCAATTTTTCGCAAGCCATGTTTCTTTAGCCTCCTTACATAAGGTTCTGACTTTTCTGTGAATTTCTACATATTTGGCAGGATTATTTTTGTTCTGTCTTCTTGTTTCCATTAGTTGTAAAATTTCTTCAGTCATCCATGTCTTACGGGCCACTTTCTTTACTTTTGGAATAGTTTTTTCTGCTGCACAACTGATTGAATTCTTCAGCATTTCCCATTGATCATCTACATCTTGAAATAGGATCTCTAGATCAGACAATAAATCAAATTTGTTCTTTACTTCTATGTTAAAATTATCTTGTATTTCTTTGTCAGTTTTCAATTTGCACAAGTCATATTTAGGGTTTCCTGCTGTATACTTGACTATCTTTAACTTTACCCTCAATGTGCCAGTAATTAATCTTTGATCACTGTAACAGTCTGCATTTGGAACTGTTTTTACAACTGTTAATACATTTCGAAATCTTTTGCTTATCAGGATGTAATCTATCTGGTTTTTAATGCTGCTGTCTGGACTCCTCCATGTTC
>CAWUFQ010000690.1:12500-23507 GCA_963921405.1 Cepaea hortensis | reverse complement strand
GTATCCCTAATGGGTCCAAAGATGCGTCTTAAAACTTTGTTCTCACCCTGGTCCTCCAGGTTGGAGGTTGAAGCGTGGGGTTAACATCCCCACCTTTGTAAAAACTATTTTGTTACCAAACAGATACATAAGCCTCGAATTCGGACTGACTTATTTGGACATCGACCTCGGAACGTTAAACTAGATATCATACATTTTAGAAATTGACTGCAATTATTCTCACAGATTGGACTCTATTTACAAAAAGTAAACTGGACACAAATACAAGCCGAAGTCGGACACACTGACCTTTGAGATGAAATACTAGATGTGACGTTCTTCACTCGAAAGAGCAACGACGAAGAAGAGAAAAGTCCACATACATTTAAAACAAAATATAAATTAATGGCATTATTTAACATACATATAGCACGTTACACATATTAGTTACAGTTATTTACATATATGGAAAATATATTAGAGATTCATTACAGTTATTCACATCTATTTCAACCATTACACGGAGGCTCTGTGGTGACAAGCAACCCATCAAGATGATGAGACGGTTTTCTCTGAATTGTTGCGGTGTTTGCAGAGTCGGAAGCGGGATCAATTCCTGAAATGATATCGCTACGAAAGTTAGAGAATTATTGGCCACCATACACTTAGTTAGTTAGTTAGTCTTTCCTCTTGAGCCCAAGGCGGCGCACAAGGCAGAAGTCATGGCTCTCCATGCCTGGCGGTTCGCTGCTAACTGTTGTAGATCTTGGATGTTTACTTGGCAGTTGAATGAGCCTTCTCTAATGATGGTTCTACGCAGGGTCTTTCTTGGTCTTCCCCGTTTTATTTTCGCTACTGGTGTCCAAATGAGGGCTTGTTAGGGGAGTTTTGTCTTGTCCATTCTGAGTACATGGCCGATGTAGTTCCAATGGCATTTTCTTATAAAGTTGGATACAATATCTTGCTTAGTCACTTGTCTTATCTGCGTATTGGTTCTGAAATCTGTCCAGTGGAGGTTTAGAATTCTTCTAAGACATTTGTTCTCACAGCTGTCTAATTTTTTTATCTAAAGATTACCATTGATTTCCAACTCTCACATCCATACGTTAGCACTGGAATCACACAAGAGTTGAAGATTTTAAGTTTCGTGTGTTTGCTGAGTGTCTTTTACTTCCAGATGTTTCACAGTTTATTGAAGGCACCAGATGCCAGTGCGATTCTAGATGATGTTTCTGGTGTTGAGTCCCCTGTAGATGTCATTTTGCTTCCTACGTTTGTGAAGCTGTTGACATTTTCAAGAACGTGGTTGTTTAAATTGGTGTCGTCTGAACTGTTGGTAACACCAATAGTTTTTGGTTTTGCGGTTTTTCACCATACACTCAGACCTTAAACAAATTTAATGTCCCTATCACATAACAGATACTTATCTGCTTTCCATTCTCCCGTGTCTGATTTCTAACCCCCGACTCAGTATAATGGGGAGCTTTCTCACCATCCGCCCGTTCTCCGTCCGTCTCTCTCTCTCTCTCTCTCTCTCTCTCTCTCTCTCTCCATCTCTCTCTATCTACTTCTCTCTCTCTCTCTCTCTCTCTCTACATCTCTCTCTATCTACTTCTCTCTCTCACTCTCTCTCTCTCTTGCTCTCTCTCTCTCTCTCTCTCTCTCTCTCTCTCTCTCTCTCACTCTCTCTCACGTAAAAATAGTGACAAAAGTCAAAGAATGCCCAGGAAACACAAGTTGCAGGTTATAAAATAAACAGTATAGTTATGCAGATGAATCAGCATGGATAGTTGAGATCACAAGACATTTTCAACAATTATTGGACCTTTTAGCAATGAAGAGTGCAGATAATGACTAGTTTTTAAATGTCAACACACTGCATCCCCTTAGTGAATTCAAACACAGAAACCTCAAAAAATATGTGTCACGATTTAAAAGTTCGTGTTAAATTTGAAACTACCCTGGGGTATAACAGATGTCCCACATTAGAACAATACTATGGGTTTTAAATGTTTCAGTTTAAGTTTGATTCATTTATTCACTTCATATGATATATAACACTCCAGTATGCACCAGACGAGACGCGGGAAAATATGCCAGGCAATAAATCGTGCAACATATTGTTTGTGGCTTCTGTGTTTTTCTTGAATATCATCAAGAACACATAAACAATGTTTATATCATTGAAAACTATAGCAGCAACATGTGAGAACACAATGGACGGTAAAATAGTTAACCAAGTTGTAAATTCAAATATGACGGGCCAATCATAACATCAGGTGGAAGATGACTGACATATATTAAGTGCAGAATAGACCAAGCATATGCTCCATCTCAGAAGATGAAAATTACCTTATGTAGTAAGTCACTGAAGTCACTTTAATTAAATGTCAAACAGATAGAACTGAAATGTTATATAGAACCTGTTCTGCTGTATGACGGTGATTCTTGGAATGTAAATAAACAAATTTGGATGAACATGGAAGCAACGAAATGTGATTTCTGAGAGGAATATTGCGAATACCTGGGTCTGCCAGAGTAACTAACAAGGACTGCGTTGAAGAGACCAATGAAACTAGAAAATAATGTAGTTTATCAGAAAGAGACAAACACTATTCTTGTTTCATGTAATAAGAAGAGAATCCCTTGAAAATATAGAAAACCCAGTGACTTCTTGAAAGACCAGCGGTATAATGTGCAAAATTAGACCAAGAGATGGGCTGAAACATCAGCATGGATGAAATACAACAATATAATTGATACAGAACATCCATGACCAGGCGGATTTAATTTGTTCAACGTGACCCATGCTCCCAGGTCGACCCAGACTAACATGTCTACAAGGGAGTCTCTTGGGAAGACAAGGCGGCCGGTGATACCGATCATAACATCCACAGAGAGCTGATTGGTATAGGATCATGAGTTTAGCAATATATACCTAATGCGCCCAAAATGGATAAAAGTGTACGGCACTAACATACTTATTGTCATGTACTGTCATACTTACTGTCCTGTACTGACATACTTACTGTCCTGTACTGACATACTTACTGTCCTGTACTGACATACTTACTGTCCTGTACTGACATACTTAATGTCCTGTACTGACATACTTACTGTCCTGTACTGACATACTTACTGACCTGTACTGACATACTTACTGTCCTGTACTGACATACTTACTGTCCTGTGGTGACATACTTACTGTCCTGTACCGACATACTTACTGTCCTGTACTGACATACTTACTGTCCTGTACTGATCATACTTGCTGTCCTGTACTGACATACTTAATGGCCAGTACTGATATACTTACTGTCCTGTACTGACATACTTGCTGTTCTGTAGTGACATACTTACTGTCCTGTAGTGACATACTTGCTGTCCTGTAGTGACATACTTACTGTCCTGTAGTGACATACTTGCTGTCCTGTAGTGACATACTCGCTGTCCTGTACTGACATACACGCTGTCCTGTACTGACATACTTGCTGTCCTATAGTGACATACTTACTGTCCTTTACTGACATACCTACTGCAGTGTACTGTCATACTAACTGTCCTGTAGTGACATACTCGCTGTCCTGTAGTGACATACTTACTGTCCTGTAGTGACATACTTACTGTCCTGTAATGACATACTCGCTGTCCTGTAGTGACATACTTACTGTCCTGTACTGACATAATTACTGTCCTGTACTGATATACTTACTGTCCTGTAGTGACATACTTACTGTAGTGTAGTGACATACTTACTGTTCTGTACTGTCATACTTACTGCCCTGTAGTGTCATACTTACTGTCCTGTAGTGCCATACTTACTGTCCTGTAGGGACATACTTACTGTACTGCACTCTCATACTTACTGTCCTTATTCTCCTACATACTGTCCTATACTGACATACTTACTTCCTGTACTGTCATACTTACTGTCCTGTACTGACATACTTACTGTCCTGTACTGTCATACTTACTGTCCTATACTCACATACTTACTGTCCTGTACTGACATACTTGCTGTCCAATACTGTCATACTTACTGTCATGTACTGTCATACTTACTGCGCTGTACTGACATAATTACTGTCCTGTACTGACATACTTACTGCCCTGTACTGACATACTTACTGTCCTGTACTGACATACTCACTGTCATTATTCTCCTACATACTGTCCTATACTGACATACTTACTGTCCTGTACTGTCATACTTATTGTCATGTACTGACATACTTACTGTCTTGTACTGTCATACTTACTGTCCTGTACTGACATACTTACTTTCTTGTACTGACATACTTACTGTCCAATACTGTCATACTTACTATCATGTACCGTCATACTTACTGACCTGTACTGACATACTTACTGGCCTGTACTTCCATACTTACTGCCCTATACTGACATACTTACTGTCCTGTTCTGACATTCTTACTGTCCTGTCCTGACATACTACTGTCCTGTACTGACATACTTACTATCCTGTACTGACATACTTACTGTCCTGTACTGACATGCTTACTGTCCTGTACTGACATGCTTACTGTCCTGTACTGACATACTTACTGTCCTGTACTGACATACTTACTATCCTGTACTGACATACTCACTGTCATTATTCTCCTACATACTGTCCTATACTGACATACTTACTGTCCTGTACTGTCATACTTACTGTCATGTACTGACATACTTACTGTCTTGTACTGTCATACTTACTGTCCTGTACTGACATACTTACTTTCTTGTACTGACATACTTACTGTCCAATACTGTCATACTTACTATCATGTACCGTCATACTTACTGACCTGTACTGACATACTTACTGGCCTGTACTTCCATACTTACTGCCCTATACTGACATACTTACTGTCCTGTTCTGACATTCTTACTGTCCTGTCCTGACATACTACTGTCCTGTACTGACATACTTACTATCCTGTACTGACATACTTACTGTCCTGTACTGACATGCTTACTGTCCTGTACTGACATGCTTACTGTCCTGTACTGACATACTTACTGTCCTGTACTGACATACTTACTATCCTGTACTGACATACTTACTGTTATGTACTGACATACTTACTGCCCTGTACTGACATACTTACTGTCCTGTACTGACATACTTACTGTCCTGTACTGTCATACTTACTGTCCTGTGCTGTCATATTACTGTCCTGTACTAACATACTATTGTCATGCACTGTCATACTTACTGACCTGTACTGTCATATTACTGTCCTGAACTGTCATATTTACTGTCCTGTACTGTCATACTTACTGTCATGTACTGACATACTACTGTCCTATACTGTCATACTTACTGTCCTGTGCTGACATACTTCTGTCCTGTACTATCATACTTACTGTCCTGTACTATCATACTTACTGTCCTGTACTGACAAACTTACTGTCAATGACCTATATCTGTGGAGCTACAAGGACACCTACACCGATTGTTCAAACACAAGATGATGATGAACCATATCCCCAAGCCCGCCTGTAAAAGTCTCTTGTACTTACACGTGACCGGGAGCCCCATTGGCTAGCACGCTCGTATGCCGGCCTTGGGGTCCTGTGTTCAGAACCTCATTGACTCAGGGATTGTATGCAACACTGACATTGACTCACGGGTCGGTGTAGTTTAACATGGCTACCAGGAAATGTTCTGGGTGGTAAAAGCGACGTGTTCATATAGACGACATCATCCATGGAATGTCCATTGTTGTATACAACATGGGGTCAGCACCATATACACACCACGCTGTAAAACGTGTACACGGGACCTGTACCGAGTTGTTGCTGTAGGAACGTCAAGTCAGCGGCCCTATTATTACCTGGCCCCAATGTTTCATACAACAATCGTCACTCCATGCGCCATGTCATTTATATCACACAGGCTGCTTCACCGAGAATTATCTCAGTACCCAGTTTAGGCGGGGTCAACCACGGAGCTTAGGTCAAGCTTATCCCATCCGGATTTCGCGAAAGTCAGTGACGTCTCACTTGTTACCAAATGCTTTATGATTGGATACGGATCTAGTATATAAGACATGTCGCTTTTTATCCCGCTCATACGTTCGTGTATTTATTCCATGAGACAGGTGTCTTCAGTTTTCACAAAGGTAAGGTTACTTGTGGCGGGCGCGCTAGCGAAGTTGGTAGCGGACTGCGTGGGTACTGCCTTGAACACGGTCATCTGTGGGTTCGATTACTAGGCTAGAATACTACACAAGAACCTATCAATATATGGGCATAACCGTTTACAATATGGGCAGAAAATGCTAAACGCATGAGCAAACTTCTCAATCCTCACCACCCCTACATGCGGTATTTCATAAGAGGAGGTGTGGCTGGGTGGATGAGTGTGTTTTGGGGCGGGCTGGTGTGTGTGTGGGGGTGAGGGGGGGGGACCCAGCTAAAAAGTATTTAATGTATCACTGTTAATATAATATCCACCATGTTTGTATGCTTCTCTCTCTCTCTCTCTCTCTCTCTCTCTCTCTCTCTCTCTCTCTCTCTCTACTGTCGTTCGTGCAGGTATGCATGTTTGTCTTTTTGTTAGTCTATCTCTTTATTTGTCAAGCAGTCTGTCTGTCGTCTGACTATCAGTACCAGTCTTTCTATCTGCTTGTCTGTCTTTCTGGCTATCTGCCTGCCTTACTGAGCTGTCTTTATGTCTGGTTTTCTGCCTGCATGTTTCTCTCCCTGCTATTCTGCTAGCCTGCCTGCCTGTATGTTTGTGTGCGTGTGTGTGTGTATATATATATATATATATATATATATATATATATATATATATATATATATATATATATATATATATCTGTCTACTGCCTACCTACATGTATGTCTACCTGTCTGTATGTATGTCAGTGTGTCTGACTGCCTGCTAACTAATTAATTGTATTTATGTCTGTTTTTCTGCCTGTCTGTCTGTCTGGTTGTCTGTCTGATTGTAGGTTCGTCTATCTGTTTTTCTAATTACCTACTTGTCTGTTTGTCTGTCTGTCTGTATGCTGTCGTTTTGCCAGTCTGTCGGTCTCTCTATTTGTTAGTCTGTCTTTCTGTCTTGTGTCTGCCTGGCATTTGTCCTGTCTATCAGTATCAGGCTTTCTGTCTGCTTATCTGTCTTTCTGGCTATCTGCCTGCCTATAGACTGAGCTGTCTTTAAGTCTGGTTTTCTGCCTGCATGGTTGTCTCTCTGTTGTTCTCTGCCTACCTGCGTCTCTCTCTGTCTGTCTGTCTACCTGTCTGTAGGTTGTCGCTTTGTCAGTCGGTCGGTCTCTCTGTTTGTCAGTTAGTCTGCTAGCCTACCTGCCTGTCTGTCTGCCTGCCTGTCTGTCTGCCTGCCTGTCTGTCTGCCTACTGATTTCAGGCTGGGTCGATCCGCAAGCCCAGGTCAATTAAAAAGCCTACTCAATGCTAATTTGAACCCACCACCACGGGGTTGGCAGGCAAGCGCCTAGTAACTACTTACCCGTGGCTCCCCGTTTGTTGGCGTGATCTTCGGCAAGGAACGTGGCCTTCGACAAGGACGTGATCTTCGGCAAGGAACGTGATCTTCGACAAGGAACGTGACCTTCGGCAAGGAACGTGACCTTCGACAAGGAACGTGACCTTCGACAAGGAATGTGACATTCGACAAGGAACGTGATCTTCGGCAAGGAACGAGACTTTGTATGTGGTCTCGATTATCCATTCAGAAAAATGAGCCGGTGGTTTGGGCATGACGGGAAAGGTCCCAATACATAACATCTAATCCGGGAAAATCCGTTTGAATAAAAACTAGTCCGCCAACAGAGGAAACGAATGGCCGCCTATCCCTCCGTGCTTCGAGGACAACAAAACGTGATGACCCTATCATATCACTGACCCAGAGCAGGTTCCTTTTTCGGCGTTGTTCGATACACACATAAACATGATTGTCTGATGGAATGTTTTGTTTAAATAAAGTCTATCTTATGGAATGTTTTGTTTAAATAAAGTCTGTCTGATGGAATGTTTTGTTTCACTATAGTGTGTTTCATTCAATGTTTTATTTCACTAAAGTGTGTCTGATTAAATGTTTTGTTTCACTAAAGTCTGTCTGATTGAATGTTTTGTTTCACTAAAGTCTGTCTAACTGAATGGTTTGTTTCATTAACAATATACGATGTTATTGTACACTTTATTATTGTTTACATAATGAGCCCTGCCAGCTTATGTAGGCGTGCACGTCCCACCACTCAGTCCCTGATGTTCTGGATCAACTCTGCTGATGATATTCCTCCATGCCGCCGTCTCAATCCATCCAGCATCATTTCTCTTTGTCTGCCTCTGCCTTTTTCCCACTGACCATACCAGTCTTCACGATGTTCTCCAATGCCTCTCTTCGCATCACATGACCAAAGAATGATGTTTGTTTACTTCTTAAAGTTGTATATATTGTTTCAGTTCCACTAGTCTGGGCCAGGCAGTCGTTGCTAGTTACTCTAGCATTTAAGTTTCTTCGAAACATTCGTCTATCTAAATATATCATCATCCAGTGTCTTGCCGGCTGGCGTGGGCTCCAGTGCTACATGGCTATGATGTTTTCTAGCAATTGTCCTTGTATCCTATAGTCTTCAAGAATTGTCCATAATGTGTACCTGTCTACTCTATCGAAAGACTTTTCCTGATCTACAAACACAATGGATTTTACACATAGTTTTGTGTGTTAATAGTGCATCAGTGCAACTTTTACCATTCCTGAAAGCAAATTGTACTTTGCTTAACTGTTGTTCAAATATGGGTCTAGCTCTTTCTTCCAATTGTTGTGCGTACATTTGTCCTATACGGCTCAAGAGGGATACACCTCTGTATGTTTCGCACTCTCTCATATTGTCTTCCTTTTTTCCATATTGATACTATTACTGCCAGTTGCCAATCACAGTGGAAATAAACCCAATTTATCATAAGCTCAAGACCGGGAATTCCCGATATACCTGTTGTCGTCGTGATCCACACGTGCTGGAAACAGAACTTGTGTCTGTCAAACAAACTGTCATTTACTGTCAATATAGTACCTTGCGGTGTATGGCAGAGGGGTCTTGTAGCCTGAGGGATTAAGGTCGCCTGGCTAGTGCAGTCGGTCGCGAACTGTACAGGTTAGGATTTTCTTTTTGTCCCCGACAGAAAAAAATCCCACACCTTACCGAGGGATCGAACCCGGGTCTCCCGAAGAAGAGTCCGGCGTTCTAGCCACTCGGCCAGCCGCGTATGTCATCAGATCGTTATTGGTTACCTCGAGTTAAGGATCTGGAGTGACTCTTGTTTACAGCTGGTTAAACGAGGCACAAGTCTGAGTTATTAATGGTAACAAAACGCTGGACAGCATCTGGTTGTAACATTTGTTATTTATTATTGTATGGACCGAGTAGACCGACCAGGCGGTGTCATGTTATGCTCTCTGCGTGGAGGGGTAGAGGATTAAACCGCACACAGTTCAGTTGGATCAAACGTTGACTTCTGTTCCTTGGCTTGGGAAAGTAAATTGCAAGCACTTCAGATGTTGTTGGACACCGGTAATAGAGAAAGCTAATCCACATGCAAAACATGACTCCAGGGCACTCCTCAGTGGTGGCAACTACCAGTGATGGTAGCACGTATATGGACTACGATAGAGTTCAACGTGAGCGAATCAAAACAAATAATGGAAAAAAACAAACTCAAATACCTTGTCAAACGCTGTGACATCCCTGACAGCACAGCCATGCTGGCCTGTGGGACTCTAGCCACAAAATACTGCAACATGCAATGCACGCCACGGAGGTCTGCTTAATGTTCGCCACTTTCCTGTTTCAGTTTGTTGGTGTAAGTCGTCATACGAAGCGGGTACGCTTTTGATAATGTAAATAAGAACTCGTAGGAGTCGAGTCACTGACTACCAAAAATGGTGATACAATGAAATAAATTAAACGACGACTATCACTCGCTCTTCAAAGACTAAACCAACTTAATAACTTATGGAGTCGGACAGACAGAACTACAAGAATTAGATTTTTAAGAGCATGCTTCTTTCCCAATGCAACATACGATTGTGAGACCTGAACACTTACTAAACAAGCTGAACAGCGCATAAATGCGTTTGAATATAAATGTTATAGATGGGTTCTAAGAATATCTTGGGTAAAGAAAAGAACAGATGCATCCATACTTCAAGAGCTGAATATTGAAGAAGGTTGGCTATTGAAGACGATAAAACAAAGAGAATTGCTATTTTTTGGTCACTTGAAACGTTATGAAAGTTTGGAGAGTACAATAATGCAGGGGTATATGCCTGGGAAGAGAGGAAGAGGAAGGCTAAAGAGAAGATGGGTGCAGTGTGTGGCGGATGATCAACAGATGGGTGTATCAGACACGGGACATCTTGCTTGTGATCGGGCAGTTTTCCGGGAGTTTGTTATGGGAGTGAGGTTCTGCAAAAGACATGCTACTGAATGAATGAATGAATGGGGAGTCGAGTGGCCTCTGGATAATGTTGGTGTGAGTAAGTTGTCCAGGTTTCACTGCCAGAAAGAAGAGTACTAAGGACACAGGCTTGGTAGACAAGGACTTTTGTTTTGGCAGTAAGCTTCCTGTTCTCCCAGACTCTTTTTCTTAACCTGTTCATTGTTGTTGCTGCCTTACCAATCCGGATGTTGATTTCCTGATCTAGGGATAATTTGCTATTTACCACTGATCCTAGATATGTAAAATGGTCTACCATCTCTAGTTCGGCGTCGTCAATAAAGATTGATGGTACCCCATGTGCACCTTGTAACATAATCTGTGTCCTCTTTTTGCTGATTGCTAAACCAAATTCAGAACAAGCATTGAAGAATGCAGATAGTAGACATTGCAATTGTACCTCAGAGTGGGTCGTAAATGCAGCATCATCTGAAAAAAGCAACTCTCTGATCAGTACCCTCCTAATTTTGGTCTTGATATATATATATATATATATATATATATATATATATATATATATATATATATATATATATATATATATATATATAC
>CAWUFQ010000690.1:0-7500 GCA_963921405.1 Cepaea hortensis | reverse complement strand
ATGTTGACCTCAGCAACGGGAATAATCATTGGGCTTTGTCTGACAGTCATACCGCTGCAGTTCAGCAGCTGCTACTATTACCAGTGTAGCACCATTATTACTGCTGTCACTACTAAAATAGAACAACAACAACAACAACAACAACAACAACAACAACAACAACAACAACGACAACAACAACAACAACAAAAACAACTACTACTACTACTACTACTACTACTACTACTACTACTACTACTACTACTACTACTACTACTACTACTACTACTGTTACTACTACTATTACTACTACTGCTACTACTACTACTGCTGCTGCTGCTGCTTCTACTACTACTGCAGCAGCTGCTGCTGCTGCCTTTACGACAACTACTATTATTATAGCTGCTACTCATCATTATCAGTAAGTGTCTTGTACTACTAGTGCAAGCACTATTATTACTACTGTCACTACTACACCTAGAACTACTACTATTGTAACAATAACTACTACTATTAGTGCTTTTTTACAACTACGACTATTACTGCTCATCATCTTTACCAAATGTCTTGCTGACTGATTGGGGTGTGAGGTTTTAAGAAAATATACAAAGGCCCCTATGAGTGAGTTTTCTATAAAATATATCTATATATGATAGATAGATATAATAAGGGTATGATATAGCAAGTTGTTTAAGGGCATCCCTAATGGGATGGATAATCATTCCCGAACATCCCTTTAGACTACTTTAGAGGAACAATATAATTTGGCTCGGAACCCCCACTGTGAAAATCTCAGACTTAAAGCTTAAGTTTATACACAGAATTTATAAAATGAAAGGTTCCTCTATAAGGTATATATAGATCCTGCTAATTCGCCACAGCACCCAGAGGAACATGTTCCCTCACCAATAATGTTGATTGCATTCTATCTGCCACCCTCGTGTGGCTCTAACATTAAATGAATCAAAAGTGACACAGGTAAATTGGACTCAACAGTAGTTGACCAAACCATCAACAAAGGAACAATATCACATAGTTGGACATACCGTTCAAAATAACTGTAATCAACAAAGGTTGAACAAGACATTCACTATGAGATGTTCTCACAACAGCTGGACAGGACATTCACAATGAAATTGTCTCAACATCTGACCGAACATTCACATTTCACTTTACTCCACAGTAGCTGATTAAGACATCCACTAGGAATATACTCAACAACTATTTTCAACTCCCCTTCCGTTTTATTATTGAGACTGGTGGGACAAGTGAAGACTCAGGTTCCACCTAGTGTCAGATTATAGTTACACACTTCAACAATTTATATGCATAACAGCACAATCAGTGGGGGAAAAACACCAGATATTACATCCCAACCAACCACCAGATTCCTAACCAAAAACAAAAATAACTTCTCTAACTTACATCCTCACAGTTTGTACTTGCATGTAATATGGCCGATGTTTACCAGTTGGAGTTATTTCTAAACTTATATTTCAGAGAATGGGAGACGCACGCAATACGCACAATGGAACATACAGGATGGTCGAGATGACAATTGGAGGAAGGGTAAGATTATTATTTGTTCTTTGTATGGTTGAATGTTTGGTTGGTTGTTTGGTTGAATGTCTGGTTGCCTGTTCCGTGGAGTGTTTGGTTGCGTGTTTGGTGGAATGTTTCGTTGATTGAATGGATGGTTGCATGTTTGGTTGTATGTTTGGTGGAATGTTTGGTTACGTGTTCCGTTCGTTGAATGTTTGGATGAATATTTGGTTGTATGTTTGGTTGCATGTTTGATTGTATGTTTGGTGGAATGCTTTGTTGCATGTTTGATTGTATGTTTGGTTGAATGTTCTGTAAGATGTTTGGTTGGCTGCATGTTTGGTTGCATGTTTGCTTGAGTGTTTGATTGAATGTGGGCTTTAATATTTAGTTGGATGTGTAGTTGAATGTTTTGTTGAACGCTTGGCTGAATGTTTGGTTAAATGTTTGGTTAGTTGTTTGATTGGGTGTTTTGGTGTTGGTGTGGTTGAACGTTTGGTTGCCATTTTTTGTTTAATGTTTATTGGACTTTTGCTTGGTTGTGTGGTTTAATGTGTGCTTAAATGTGTGGTTGAATATTTGGTTGAATGTGTGATTGAATGTTTGCTTTAATGCGTGGTTGAATGTGTGGTTGAATGTGTTTTTGCATTCTTTGTTAAATAGGTTGCTAAATTATGATTGAGTGTGTGGTTGAATGAGTGGTTGAATGTGTATTTGAATGTGTGGTTCAATGTCTGATTGAATGGCTGATTGAAAGTGTGGTTGAATGTGTGGTTGAATGTGTGGTTGCATGTTAGCTTGATATATCCTCATACAGATTCAGTGTTAACTCTCATGTTCTATCATTGTCGCTCAAGCTGTAAAAAGTGATTAAACCAGTCAGATCAGGTTGGTGTATAGACTTTCATCTCGACCCGGTACGAAGTACCATATCCGTGGATATTGTGCTGCAGAGCTCCCCCTTCCCTTTTCCAATCTCATAAAACAGCAACATTTGCAAGGCCAGTACTGGAACTTCACAACTTCAGAGAGGCATGCAAGGATGTAATCAGATCAAGAATCAGCCCAGCAAAGACTAAGATTAGGATTTGGTTGGTAATGTGTCTTACCCATGTTCTAGACATTTCATCAACACCACATTCGGAGCCAAGGACATGATCATACAAAATACATCCTTATTGTTACTAAATACTTATGTTAATTATCATCACCACCGTTATTAATATCACATAATGTCACAAAGTGCCTTGCCAAATGACGTTTGACGATCATTTCCCTAGCAAGAAACCCGCTATGGTCAGTGACGTGATAGAACCACCACATTGTGTAGGCGTCCATGCATGCAGGAATATGTGGCCAGTCTTTACCTCACTTAGCGAAATGACGAACGCAGGTATACATCTCCAAGAGAATGCATCAATTTATGTCGCCTGGTTTCAGTAAACAATAGGTATGATGGGCTAATCGTTGAAAGCATGGAACAAAATAGACGTGAAAATCCTGAGTATAAAATTAATACGACATGGGAATGTGTGAAAACTAGTATTCAGATTGCTGATACCATCTTGCCAGTGAAGATAAATAATGAAACGCAATTACGGATAACCGATGACATCTTCAGCAAAACGACTCAACGAAAGAAAGCAAAGAACACTCTACAAAAATCACTCTAGAGTATATATTAATAAACAGCGAAATACGACACATGTGAAGAGTTGCCAAAGAAGAGTAGATGCAGAACAAATGCAAACAAATAGAGTATCGTGAAATAAAACACAACTCAAAAGAATTGCATGAAAATATAAAAAGATTTAGAAACAAAACAATGTTTTCCCGTAGTGAATTTGAATAACGAAGACACAAACAAGAGATTGCACGATTGCAAGAGATATGCCTGGCATATTTCGCTGCATCTCGTCAGGTACATACTGCAGAAATCACACAACTTACGTGAATTAACTAGATAAATCCTTCAAGTTGAAATATACACAATTTCGCACAGTAATGTCACTTATCTACCACGGTAATTTTAAGCTGACTAACATGTCTTTCTGTTTGCACCATTCTGGCTTGCGTTGATTGATCATAATTGCTTCTGCAAATTTTAACAAGCGAGTATTTTGTGTGTTAAACAACATGCGAAAGGCAGTGTCTCTGTCAACCACATGGCCGCTCTCGACAATGTACCTACCAATTGAAGACGCCGGGAGCTTCCGGTGTGTCGGCCCCACGAGGCTAGCATCTCCTGTGTGTTGTATCTTGTTGACCCATTGAGGTATGTGTTCCGACACTCGTCTGTTAAGCTGTGTCTCTGTTCTACCAATGTAGAAGGCCTGGCATCTACATGGGAATTAGTAAATACAATTGTTTGGGGCGTACAGAGGAACAGGCTCTTTGACTGCTGGTGTATAAATCGGTACGGTTTTATATCTAATGACCTGAGTTGCAGCACAGAATGTTCGGCATACTGCTGTAGTAAGCCGGTCTTGTAGACGTTGCATTACGTCAACTGCCTCGAAGATTAGTTGGATGAATACCTTGAGTTTAGGGACTGTAGTTAAGTCTGGTTTTGGTTTGGCTGTTGGCAGTGGCGCTTTATAAATCCTGTGGAGTACCCACTCAGGTTTAAGATATTCTTCAGAGTTTCAAATTCCTCAGTCAGTGTGTCCTGGGTGCATATCTTTCTAACACGGTCAAACAGGGTCCGTACTAAGCCCCGTTTGTACTGGACAGGTGTGAAGCTCTGAAAATTTAGGTATTGACCAGTCCATGTTCCTTTGCGATACACCGATCTTTGAATTGTGCCGTCTGCTCTACGTCTCATTAGAATATCTAGGAACGGTAACGCTTCGTTGTGTTCGTGTTCCATAGATAGAGAGATGTTTTTATGCATCTTGTTCATTGTGGACTGGAACGATATTGCTTGTAGCTCGTCTGTGGTTATAATTAGTATATCGTCCACATAACGACGGTAAAAGGCCAAGTTGTTGATGCCTGAGGATCTTTTTTCTTCAAAATGTGCCTTGAAGATGTCCGCTAGAATAGGACCAAGAGGATTCCCCATGGCCACTTGTGGAACAAGTAAGCACGCATAGTGCAGAATGTGGCTTAGATATTAGCATTCACAAAAACGAAAACTGATAATTAGCAGTGTTTGTAAATGAATATCACAGTAAACAGGGAGATACTAGAACAAGTAAAACGATTATCTTATCTTGGACATGCCATAACAAATAATGGCAGAAGTGAAATGGAAATTAAAAAGTGAATAGGAATGGCCAAAAATGCTTTCAACGCCCTGAAATCAATATTAACTTCTAGAGGGATTAATTACGCATTAAAAATGAGAATTGTCAAATGCTCAATATTCAACGTTACAGTAGGGCGGGGAAGCCTGGGCATTGAACAAGCAATTAGAAAGTCGAATAGAGGCCCTGGAGATGTGGATATACATAAGAATATGTCGTATTTCATGGAAACAAAAATAATCAAATACAGAGGTTCTAAAAAAACTGGGAATGAAGACAGAGTTGATGAAAGAAATAAAAAAGGAGGCAATTTAATTATTTCGGTCACGTTAAGAGACATGATTCTCTTATAAAACCACGCTGGAGGGCAAGGTTGAAGGTAATCAAGCAAGAGTTAGACAACGATCAAGTGGTATGATTACTTCACGAGATGGACGAACATCAGCCTGACAGACTGTATAGACATGTCGAAAGACAGACAGTGTTGGAGATCCATTGCAGCCAACCTTCATTGTGGAGACGGCACCTGATTGGTTGCTTGATTTTTCGACGTCGCCATGATCTCTCTCCCCAGAACAGGACTCTACTGAGAGTAACTTTCAAATCAGAAACTATCCAAACATGAATGTTTATTGCAAGTGAGATTCTGGAGTACACATATTTGAAATCTAACCGTGTTACTGAGTTCGTGCACTGTGTTGAGATTCTCGTAGAATGATCTATGGGAAGAGACAAACACTTATGGAGATATCCAAGTGCAGTGAATGTGATCCTTTAAAAGAGGCCAAAACCAAGAGTTTTTTAAAATAATGAATGCCCACATAAGCAACAGCCTCATCTAAACCACATAATCATGTGCCATGCCGTTAAGTGTGACTGGTCATGCTTCGTCAACTCACATGATCACCAGAGTCGTGGATCAGCTCTGTGATCTTGCCCCGCTTACGCCATATGGCCAAGCCATCCAGGTGTTGATCTCGCTGCCTTTCCCGTTTTCTTCTCCCCTCAATCTTGCCAGATGTCACGAATTTTTCCAGTTTATTTCTCATCATAACGTGCCCAACAATCGTGACTGTCTTCGTCTAATTTTTCTAATAAATGTTACTAGTTGCATGCGGTTCTTGAACTTTCTTATCCGTTGACCAGAGGACCTGGCGGACACTCAACATTAGAAATACCAACCAACATATAATCCGACTGCAATTGATACCATTAGTATTGGGACTTCTAGCTGATTGTTGAAGAAGTGGACGAAGCGAGTATGGGAATGACCCTAGGGCTATGATATTGGTTCTTTACTCATTTGCAAGTAATACCAGGTACGCTATTTTGTTATGAATCTTCCATTAGAATGCTCCTGTCAACGGTGGTGGCGACAGAGAACTCGAGAACCATGAAAATGCCGCTGAAGCGAAAGAAACATTAGTTGCTAATGGCAAACTGCAGACACAATTGCAATCAAGGTACGTATT
Source organism: Cepaea hortensis (assembly GCA_963921405.1). Lineage (NCBI taxonomy): Eukaryota > Metazoa > Mollusca > Gastropoda > Stylommatophora > Helicidae > Cepaea > Cepaea hortensis. Next base: position 1,259 of record CAWUFQ010000690.1, on the reverse strand, counting down.
TATACCCAATTATATGAATATTTTATATGGTAGGTATTGAAAACTGATCAAACTCTCCTGCGTTGGACACATCAACGTGATTAGTCAATGTGTCTCAGTGGGTCTATGTGTTTGTACTTGTGTGTGCGTGTATATATATATATATATATATATATATATATATATATATATATATATATATATATATATATATATATATATATATTATATATATATATATATATATATATATATATATATATATATATATATATATATATATATATATATACTAGCTGACCCGGCCCGCTTCGCCCAGTTCCTGGAGGGGATCTACCTATCTATCAGTCTGTCTGTCTGTCTGTCTGTCTGTCTGTCTGTCTGCTTGTTTGTCTGTCTGTCTGTCTGTCTGTCTATCTGGCTGACCCGGCCCGGCTGCACCCAGTTCCTGGTGGGGAGCATCTCATTTAATTCATATAAGTAGTCATATAAGCTCCCGTTCCCGACTGTCTGTCTGTCTGTCTGTCTGTCTGTCTGTCTGTCTGTCTGTCTGTCTGTCTGTCTGTCTGTCTGTCTGTCTGTCTGTCTGACCCGGCCGGGCTTCACCCAGTCCCTAGGGGGAGCATCTCATTTAATTCATATAAGTAGTCATATAAGCTCCCGTTCCCGACTATCTGTCTGTCTGTCTATCTGTCTGTCTGTCTGTCTGAGCCGACCCGGCTTCACCCAGTCCCTGGTGGGGAGCATCTCATTTAATTCATATAAGTAGTCATATAAGCTCCCGTTCCCGACTATCTGTCTGTCTGTCTGTCTATCTATCTGACCCGGCTTGGCTTCGCCCAGCTCCTGGCGCACAGTAACTTAAAAGAATGTCCTTCCACACACCATCCATTATTTTTAATGAAAACTGTTTTTAATCACCTACATGACTGTAGATAACTTCTTTAAGCATAAAAAGATGAGTTACAATGTTATGCATTATGCATTATTTTTATGAAAACTTTGAAAATGCCTTAAAGATTATATCAATATTTATTACAACTCATATGCCTGTAAATAACTATAGACAAAGAGTTTATAAATCTTTGAAAACGGTGCTACAATATGACTATAAAGTATATAGAAATGTTATTACAAGTTATGCCCCTTGAAATAACTTTGTTTAGAGTTAAGTCCCCTTGCTATATAGAAATTATAATGAAAAATGAAATATTAAATTTTAGTAAGTAAGTAGCCGATTTTACACTAAAAAACTATGACAGAAAGTTGCACAGGAATGA